>MU742108.1:0-10475 GCA_026770625.1 Nicotiana glauca
ATGCTGCCGCAAGTCCTGATACATCTTCGCGGTGCCCGGGTGAATAGAATATCGAGAACTGTGGGCCTCCGCTAAAATCAACTCTCGAATACCATCGACATTGGGCACACATACTCGCCCCTGCAACCTCAAAACACAATCCGCATCTAAAGTCACCTTCGTGGCACCTCCACGCTGCACCATGTCTCTCAGGACACACAAATGGGGATCATCAAACTGCCAATCACGGATACACTCCAATAATGAAGAACGAGCGACCGTGCAAGCTAAAACTCGGCTAGGATCAGAAATGTCCAACCTCACAAACCGATTGGCCAAGGCCTGAATATCCAAAACAAGTGGTCTCTGGCTGACCGGAACATAAGCAAGACTACCCGTGCTGGCTAACTTCCTACTCAATGCATCCACCACCACATTAGCTCTCCCCGGGTGGTACAAAATAGTAACATCATAATCCTTCAATAGCTTCAACCATCTCCGCTGCCTCAAGTTCAACTCTTTCTGCTTGAACAAGTATTGCAGACTCTTGTGATCAGTGTGCACCTCACACGTCACACCATAAAAGTAATGCCTCAAAATCTTCAACGCATGAACAATGGCTTCCAACTCTAGATCATGGAATAGGTAGTTCTTCTTGTGGATCTTCAACTGCCTCGAAGCATAAGCAATGACCCTGCCATCCTGCATCAATACTGCGCCAAGCTCAATATGGAAAGCATCATAATAAACTGTATAAGGCCCTGAACCTGCACACAAAACCAATATCGGTGCCGTAGTCAGAGCCATCTTGAGCTTCTGAAAGCTCTCCTCGCACTCGTTTGACCACCTGAACTGGGCACCCTTCTGGGTCAACCTGGTCATCGGGGCTGCTATAGATGAAAACCCCTCCACGAACCGACGATAATATCCTGCTAATCCCAAGAAACTCCGAATCTCAGTCGCTGAAGCTGGTCGAGGCCAATTCTTGATTGCCTCAATCTTCTTCCGGTCTACCTGAATGCCTTCTGCTGATACGACATGACCTAGAAATGCAACTGAACTCAACCAGAACTCGCACTTCGAGAACTTGGCATACAACTGCCTAACCTTCAGAGTCTGAAGAACCACTCTGAGGTGCTGCTCGTGCTCCTCTTCGGGAGTTACACAAGAATATCATCAATAAAGACTATCACGAACAAGTCTAAATAAGGCCTGAACACTCGGTTCATCAACTCCATAAATGCTGCTGGGGCATTGGTCAACCCAAATGACATGACCAAAAACTCATAATGCCCTTACCGAGTGCGAAATGCTGTCTTAGGGACATCAGACGCCCTAATCCTCAGCTGGTGATAGCCCGATCTCAAATCTATCTTTGAAAACACCTTCGCACCCTGCAACTGGTCAAACAAATCATCAATCCTCGGCAGTGGATACTTGTTCTTTATCATCACCTTGTTCAACTGCCGGTAATTGTGAGCACGTGATTTTTTCCCTAAGCAAATTATTCCCAAAATTCCAAATAAAATGATTTCTTTATTATCTTACAATTTTTTGTTTTTTGTGAATTTTTGTGTTAATTGCTGCATTTTTATTTGTGCATGATAATTCATAGGAAAATACAAAAATATGCATTTGCATTTAAGGATTTAATTTCACATTTAGTATTAATTTGTTTTAAAACAAAATAGGAAGAAAATAACAAAATAGTTAACTTTTTGCATTTTAATTGTGAATTCGTCACGAAATAGTTTTTAATCAATTTTAAGAATTAATTAGCTTAATTTTGGAAATAAATTAGGTTTCATTTTAATGTTAGCATTTTATTAAAAAAATCAAAAAATAAAAATTTAAAAATACAAAATGAAAAAAATAAGTAAAAGAAATGAAAGGAAGCAAATAAAATAAAAAAGGAGGCTATGTAAATTGGGCCAATTTTGATTTAAATCCCAAATCAACCCCAAACCCACTCCCAAATCAGCCCAAATTCGCCCTTTACCCGATCCAAATCCCCCAGTCTTCAGACCATTAAAACGACGTAGTATAGGGGTGATACTACGTCGTTAAAGGTCCTCTAATATGAAAATGATCCACACCCTCCATCCCCTATAATCCAACGGATAAGATTCATTTTTGGTTTTAATTAAAAGTGTCCAAAAATTGATAAAAATATGAAACCAAATTCACCCTCCTCGTACATCCACCCTTCCCTACCCCATCTCCGCCGACCACCATGTCACCACCGCCCTCTGCCCTATCGCCGCCGGCCGAAAATCGCCGCCGGCGGCGGCCAACTTCCAATGACCCCCAAATTTTCACCATAGCCTCGTTTCCGTATCCCCACTCCGAATCCACCATTGTTTTCTTCCAAATCCCAACCAAACGCCCCAAATCTGCAAAACCCTAGCCGCCGCCGGTGAACGCCGGTCATTCCAATGGCCACCAAATTAACACCCTTTGTTCCCCTTCTCATCCTCTTCTCAAATCCATCAATGGTTTCCTTCGAATCCTACTAGAACTCATCAAATATAGGTTTAAAATTTTTCCGGTCAACCGCCAGCTACGCCGTTGACCACCAGAAAAACACCATAGATGCTCCTTCTTCTCCTCTTTCCAACCCCCATGGTCATTTCCCTTGAATCTTCCCCCATCTCGTCGAATAATCGATTGAATATTTCCGGCCAAAAACCCTAATTCAAAATCTTTGTAATTTCGGACCGTAATATCTCTAACCATGTGTTTTCTTATGAAAACACATGATTAGGGATGTTACGTGTCAGGAATTTTGGAAGATTCGGACATTAATGGCTGGCCAGAGTTTTCTTTATCAGTGAGTTTTCTTTTCAATTTCTTTCTTTCTATTTTTCTATGTGTTTGAATATCTGTGACGCAATCGTTTAGTTTTGCTTCCAGTATGTGTTGAGTTTTAGACTTAGGTTGGATAAATTTTCGGATTAATTTTGGTTGTTCTGTTAATTGGCTTATATTAAGTTAATTCTGATTCTTCGTCTGGTTAGTTTAATTGTTAGGTATTGATTTAAATTGATTAGTTTAGTTGAATGTTCTTCTTGTAAGTTGATTCTTCTTTTTAGATTCTTAGTTCAATTCTGTTTGATTCTCATCTAATTGAGTTAGTACTTTTGTCAGTTTAGTCGATATTCAGTGTTCATTGGCAAGATAATTAGCTTTAGGAGGATTAAATATAGCTGAACCTCAACTAGGGTAAAGGATTGGGGGTTTAATTGATAGGGTTAGGTCTGGTTGGTAATTCATGAGGGGTTTAAAGGGTAGTTTAGGCATAGAAAAGGGTAGTTTTATTAAGATTGGTAAATTCAAAACAAAGGCAAGGGTTAGGCATTGTGTAGTTAAAAGAATACCCTAGGACCTTCTAGAAGGGGGCTTTAGTGTAAGTTTTCTGCATTTTAATTTAGTAACTTGGATAACAAGCATTAATTTAGGGTCTAATAGTCAAAATCTGAAATTAAAAAGGAGGGAAAATAGGTAAAAAAACTTCCAGAATCTTCTGCCCCATTCTTTGCCTATAAAAGGCACCCCTAATGCCTTCACTAACAAGTTTTGAATCTCTGAAAATTCCCCAGAAGTTTACTGCCTTGAAAAATTCCCCAAACTCTCCAGCTTCTAATTTCCCCCTCAAAATCCTCTTCTTCAAATCTGAGTCTCAAATTTGAATTTCAAAATCAAAAGAAGTTCAAATCTGAACTCCTATAGTTCTAGAAACCTTCATTTAGATCTTAAATTCTGCAGAAAAAACCAAAAACAACAGAAAACTTTCAAAAAATCCTCAAAATACTGTTCCATTGAAAGCCTTAGGTTAATTTCGATTTTTAGCTGTTGATTTCCATCTTCTAGCTCAATATTTGGTGGCTAAAATGATCTGAGTATTCCTGGTTCAATTTCAAATAAATTTGGGTGAAAATCAGTGTGATTTTGGTCATTTTATTGCTATTACTCTTCTATCATTCCTCCCCGGGTATTGTGGCTTGATTTGGGTTGAAAATTAGCCTTGTGTGAGCTATGTTATTGCTGATCTCGTTGCTGTGATTTGCTGAACTGTTGTTGATCTTATTTCCTTCTTATTACACTCTAAATTCCAGGTACACATTTGAATTTCCTTGCTGTAACTCAGAGCTTGAAAGTGGAATAAAAATGCTCGCATGATTGCCTGGGCTGTGATGTGTTAGTAGATCAATAGGTGTTAGTTAATTCACAATTATCTAGTTTGTATTAACATGACACAATAGGCCATGGGTTGTATAATCATGGACTATTATTATAAGACTGTTTGTGTATAACTTGGACTGTTGTTTGTATTAATTTCCACTGTTAAATGCAAGCATAAATACAAAAATTGATGTCAGGTTTTCGTTTGTGGTTAGTAATTGAGCATTAGAAATGATGATTTAGAGTTGGATAGCATGTCCAAGTAGTTTACCATATTCCCACTGTTTTCATAATGAATCTCATCTACTGTTTGTAATTAAATAGGACTGGATATATAGGAGTGTTAGGATTGGATATACGAACAGGATATATATAAATGGGACTGGACTTGAACTTGAATAGTCATAGTTTGAATTCCAGTTGCTTGTTCAGTAGTATTGGCTTCAACATGTTCAACAAATTTTAGCATGATCATCATTAAACTAGTTCTGATTTCAGCATTAAATTTCAGCATGTTCAGCATATTCAAATTTTCAGGAAGTAGTTATGATTTCAGCATCAAATTTTCATTTAAAATTTATAAAGTTAAGAACATGTGAATCAACCCACATGACTATCAAATTGGGATTGAATGTTAGTTCTTTAAGTTGAGTTGAAATTTAACCAGGCTGTTAAGTGGCCCAAATAATAAAACCGGGTTGTTAAGAGGCCCAAACATGATAATTGCTGAAAATTGGCCTATAGAAATCAATTTCCTATGTAACTAGGCCCTGAGCCAATTCCTAGAAGTCCAATGCAGGCCATCCTCTCACAAATTTTTATTGTCATAAGCTCGGGCCAACCTTTCAAGGCCCAGACGTTCTGGAGGCTCAAAATTCCTTAAAATTATTAGGATTAATTTGCAAATATGGGCCTTCGAGTTATGTAGCGAGTTCAAATTAAGAGGGTTTCCCCTTTTGTTTGAATTCAGACTTGAACTTGTGACTCGAATTTATAAATGTGAATTAATTAACCTTTAGAGACAAATAATAAAAATAGAAAATTTAATTTGCTTTAGATTGACCTTTTAATAAAATAATATGAGACGAGCCTCGTCAAATCAAATATACAATTGCGGGGCCCTCATTAATTCCTTAATAAAAATACTTAGAAATTCGGGACGTGCCGTTTAGCAAATTTCACGGCCTTCCCAAAAGATAACAATAAGTTAGTCGCCTTTAGGCGCGTTTTTAATAATCTTACCTTCCTAAATACGGGTGTGCATTTCATGCGACCCAAATCTAAATCCAAAAATGTTGAATAAGAATGTATCGAGGATCCGGGTGCATTTCATGTGACGTGATCCGAAAACACGTTCTTAAACGACGTTCACTTTCGTAAAAATAATTAAAAAGCGGTAAATAATCATAAAATTGCACTATAGGTTGGAGCATGTAAAAATTAGATTTTAGCCATTTATAATAATTTAAGCGACCGTGCTAGAACCACGGGATCAGGGGTGCCTAACACCTTCCCTCGGGTCAACAGAATTCCTTACACAGAATTTCTGGTTCGCAGACTCCAATTGGGAAGTCGACAATTTTCCTCGATTTGGGATTTAAATTAAACCGGTGACTTGGGACACCAAAAACCAATCCTATCCCAAGTGGCGACTCTTAAAAATAAATAAATAATCCCATTTCGAATAGTGTCACTTAAATTGGAAAAACTCTCTTATACATTTATCCTTCGGGGTAGGTGTGTAAAAAAGGAGGTGTGACAGCTCTGGCGACTCTGCTGGGGATTGAACCCAGAATCTCTGGTTTAGGGTTCAAAGAATTCGAGCTTAGTATAATTATTATATTTGGCTTTATCTGTTTTTTCTACATGCTTCCATGCTATATGTGCTAAATGTTTACCGCTTTGATATTTGTTGAAATCGTATATATAAACTGTCGTGAATCCCTTCCTCTTTCTGAGTCTTCTACATCATGGAGAAGGGTGCACTTCATGTAGCTTCTCTTCTGTTTAGAGTCTTTTCCGAATTTAGAATGAGGTTTGGATAAGTTGCTAAGCCGGCGGAGCTTCTGTATCCCCGGTACGCTGCCTCCCCCTCGGCTCGAGTTGTCCGCTCGGGTAAGCCAGGTCTAGACCAATAAACCTAGGGTTAAACCTAGAAGAACAAAAACTCATGCCGGATCCCTAGTAGGACGCTTGTTTGCATCATGTGCATTTGACTTAGGGGACTCAACACAGGGGTTGAGTCCGTCTAGGACAGGTGACCTGAAATGAAAAGACCATCCTGATGCATCTTATGTGCTATTGTGCATTTATTTGGTCGACTTTGCATGTTGACCGGCTTGTCTAAATGAATGGAATATGAGAAAAATAGCAGTGTTAAGACTAAGCGAGGAAAACCATTCATTGTGAAAAACCTAATGCCCAAATAGTACCGAAATGCTGCCGGATTTTTTGAAAAAACAAAAAAATAGAAAAAAGAGAAAATTGTTGTTCAAAAATAGTTTTGATTTTGGCGAATCCGCCCGAACTCCACTGGTTTGATTCTCACCGGATGTGAGATACGTAGGCAACCCTCATCGGGTCCAACCACCCTTTTGCAAAAATTAGCCAAAAATGTCAAAATTTTAATTTTTGTCATAAATAAAGTCTGGTGACGCCATTCTTGTTAAAATAAGCTGAATATCCCCAAAAGGGCGCCAGAAAGCTATTTTTTGCAAGAACAGCCACCCTGAGTCATTTTTAAATGGTTTACGGGCACAGCCTTAAAATCTTCCCCTCAGAAGTGCTGAAAGGCCGTATTCGCGAAACCAAATCCTTGTTTTGATTAAATAAAGAATTTTGCATAAATGGCCAGTCTGTAAAAAAATAAGTCTTTACGATTCTTTTTTTAAATAAACGTGCAGGATGACTTCAAATAACATCGAGACCTTCTCAGTCCTGAGTGAGATCCCCTTGAAACTTCACATGTGGTGGCATGATCTAGGAAAAGGAAGCAGAGATACCGTGGTTAAAATTTTGGGCGGTCTAGTTGATCTACTGAACATCAAACCGAGGAAAGATATCATTGAGTCACTAATACCATTTTGGGACCCGACCCGTAACGTATTCCAGTTTTCAGACTTTGAACTCACACCTACATTAGAGGAGATCATGGGATATGCGGGCCTCAACGGGAACCTTCAAGGCAGATACCCACTGGCACCACGACCGGTAACCATTCACAGGTTTTTGGATTTGTTAAACATTAGCCGGGATATTCAGGACCCGCATATGGCGGAAGGGTGCTGTAAATTGCATTTCCTATATCACCGGTATGGTAACCCAAAAGGTTTCGAAGAGAGCAACACCGGCTTGACACATGCCGGAAATAAAGACAAATGGGAGGCTCGACGGGGACCAGCCTTTATGGTGGCCTTTCTGGGAGTGGTGGTTTGTCCGAGAAAAGATGGTCACATAGACCTCGGCCTAGTAGTGATGCTAGATGTTGCCATGAAAAAACCTACTAGCATAGTGGTTCCTCTGATTATAGAAGAAATGTACCGAGCTCTGACCAAATGTCGCGAAGGCGAGAAATTCTTTCAAGGTTGCAAGTTGCTCTTATAGTTGTGGATGCAAGAACACCTCTGTCACCGCACAGGGTATATGAACTACGGTTTAACCGGGTTGAGTTGTATTGCGGAATTTGGGACCCAGGTGATAGGTATTGAGTTCCCTGAAAGTACTGAGGCCTGGTCATCATGCTTAAGATCCTTGACCGCAGATAAAGTCGAATGGGCTTATGGTTGGCTTCTCGCTACTGAAGCTATATATACATCAGCAGAGGTCCCCTATATTCTTTTGATGGGTATCCGAAGTATACAGCCTTATGCTCCTTACCGGGTTCTGCGACAATTTGAAAGATTCCAAACAGTGCATAATGATGAAGACCTGAGTGAGCAAGTCATTGAGTTGGGCCTGAAAGCTGCATTTCGTGAAGGTAGAATCCGAAAAATATGGAATGAGTGCCGGTTCCTTGAGCCAAAAACCATAATACAAGACCAAGCTAGAGGCGAGGTAGATCCCAAGTATCTGACATGGTTTGGCAAAAGATTTCAAATCTCAGAAAGACCCGCTAAAAGACCGCACGTGCAACAGTTTACCGATGGGGTCTAAGTTCAATGGGATTGGAAAGCAAAGGAGAAGGAGTACCGAGCTGAAATAGGACGGTTAGAGCAACAGGTCCGGGACCTCCAATTCGACAAAAGTGTACAGGCTGCAGCCGACGAGGGTGATAAAAAGAAATTAGCTCAGGAGAACGAAGCACTCAAAGCCCAAATAAACAAAGGAAAATTGATGCCCGGAATTAAGAAAGAAGTCTATTTGATGAGAGGTTAATCAAAGGGTTAAGGAAACAAATTTCGGAATGCCAAGAAGAACTAGGAAAATCTAAAGGAAATATGGCAAGATTCCGGGCGCAGTGGGCCAAAAAGACTGAAGAGAGAGCCCAATTTGTGCAGTAAATGAGAAGAAATCACGAGGAAACCATCACCAAGATGAAGGGAAAAATGAATACTATGGAAGAAAAGACGGCCCAGCGGGATAAAGAATTCCGAGTCGAGATGAACCAGTGCTATAGGTTAATTACAAAGATGGAAAAGGAAATTAAACTGCTACAAGATTTGCACTTCCAGGACACGCAGGTGAAAGCTCGTACACAACAAATAAGCCGACTCCTCCAAGAAAAGGGCCGAATTAGAGAAAGGATTAGAGACATTGCCTATTATATTATCATGAAGTGTCAGGCCGGCGAGCGAATGGGTCGTACTGCGTCCTTTGCCTTAGTGATGATATTTGTTCGCCAAGTCATGAATGATTTAGATCAGTTACAAAGGGGTCTCGCACGCAGGCCCGCGACAATGCCGAACGATGCTCCGCGGGCCCCAGGATTTGAAGCATTGATGTACTCTTAGTTAATCGAGTCTGTATTTTTGCTTTTGAGTCTATTTTTGCAAAAAACAAATAGTCTATGTAGCTTTTGTAACCACAATTGTTATTAATGAAAAATTGAAAATTCCCAAAAAATTGTTTTGTTATTTTGCATTTATTTGCAAGAACTACGCTTGGTCTGATTCATGCGGGGCCATGATACGTAGGCAATCTATATAAGATTCGACCGTAATCCTAAGGAAAAGAGAAAAAAGAGAAAAACGCGAGGGAAATAAAATGAAAGCAAAAATAAGAGAGAAAAAGAAACACAAAAGAAGAAAATAAGGCATTGAGAGAAAAACCCTGGCCAAAGAAAAGAAAAAGCAGAAAATGAAAATAGAGAAGCAGGAAAAGAAAATGAAAGAAAACAAAACAAAAAGAGAAAGAAAAGAGAAAAGGAATAAGAAGGGAAGCCGAAATGACGCATGCAACCGAAGCAAACATGTAGATATCCATTTAACTGTATAGGTGCATCACACTCCAATGTACAGTTACCTATTTGTTACTTCTTTCATACTAACCATTTGCTGCTGTCTATTCCAGCTGAGTATTTTAGAAACCGTGGTTGGTTTGTGGTAAACTGGCCTTAGATCGATACTTCACCAGATCCAAAGGAAAAACAGAGATGTCATCGGAAATGACCTTACCTGCAGTCCCCAAACCTGAAGATAGTCCAATCTCTGGGATCCCGGCCTCTAAATCCTATACATCCGAAGAAAATCGGATCCTGCGCTTGCGTTTGATGGAAATGTGGGATGCTTGGAATAACGGGAAGGATCCCCCAAGCACTATCCCCGGATTCACGGAGTTGTTCCCTAGATCTGGAGGTGCTACCATGGTCCCTATCAGCCGCCCAAATATTCCTCTAGGGCAACCTACCATAACAGCTAACTTTTTCGGAACACCCTCTGAGGATCATCCCCAGGTTTTCCCATATGGAATTGCTCCCAACATCTTTACAGCTCCACCATCTTCTGCAATTACCCAGGCATCAATACCAAAACATGCTTTTGGCCCTTCGGTCTTCACATTTCAGAATCCAATTTTTCAGGCCGGCCCTCCTCACTATCCTCAATATGCCTACTCTCGGCCACCATATGAGATCACACTAGGTCAAGACAAAACCCCTAAAGCCTTGGAGCAGGATGGAGTGAAAAAAAGAATGAGGAGTTTAGAGCAAAGTCTGAAAAATATGCAAGGTCTAAGCGGGCAGAAAAGTGTTTCTTACAATGATTTGTGCATGTTCCCTCACGTGCACCTGCCTATGGGATTCAAGACGCCAAAGTTCGAAAAGTATGATGGACATGGCGATCCCATTGCTCACCTCAAAAAGTATTGTAATCAATTGC
>MU742116.1:4723-46154 GCA_026770625.1 Nicotiana glauca
ACAAATGTAACTCTTAATGTAGTGGTTTAGATGTCTTAATGCTTAAGATAAGAGATCAGTGGTTCACTGCACATTTTTTATTTAAAAAATGAGGCACAAAGAATTTAAAAACAAAAGTTAAGCCACACAGATTCGAACTAGTGACCTGTTAAAGGAAACTGAAGCGGCTAACCAACTATGCTACACATCTATTGTTGTCAAGTGGTGTCACTTTATTATATTTACCTTAATATTTTCTGTTGGAGTTTTATTATGTATACTTATTTAGTAAAGATTTTCGACGAAGCGGTGTCACGTGACACCGCTTGGGGTAAGGTAGATCCGCCCCTGATCAAGATGGTGGTAAAAAGTAATATACTATTTTTTAGCCTATAAAGTACTTGGCATGCATAAGAAAGTAAAAGACACCTTACTTTTTCGTTTATTCAAAGTAAAGGTTTTACCAATCTGTGCCTAATTTCAATATACCCAAAGGCAGACATCAAGGAAGACAGAATAGAAAGAACTAAGAGTACGTTTTCTTTCATGGTATCATAATGTTAACAAAGTTTCTTCAATTGCCATCAACAACATACCTTTACGGAGATTATTTCACAAATATTTGTGGCGGTCATATCAAGAAATTTCTCTCATAATTCACCTATTAATATTGCAACAACTGATCCACTGATATCTGCCATTACAACCTCAAGGAGTGCTCTAATAGCAACCAAAAAGAAAAAACACAATTAACACTAAGAACCCCTCAGGGAAAAAAGTTGTTAGCAATAGTCGACTTGTTTGGTTTCTTAGACAAGAATGAAAATACTCTCTATAAACCCAAAAAAATTAAGTTTTAGAAACATGAAACTGTTCAGTTCTCCCTTTTTTATGTTCTGGAGTGTAACAAATCTTCAAGGGAATAAAATTTTTTTAACATGAAATAGCAAATCTATCATATTGAGTTTTACAAGCAGAGGCATTCATAAATTAAATGTTTTATGATGTACTGCCAAACCTAGTGTGTGTGTGTGTGTGTGTGTATAAAAGAGAACATGATTTAAGCATCAAGTAAATTAACTGATCTCTTTGATATACGTTATTTAATTTTTATGATGCCAATGACAGAAGATACCTTTATTTTTTGAAGATGTCGAATGAACATATTTTATTACTCTTGGACCAGAAGTTGCAATACCTGGGTGTTAACATCGCACAATGTTTGCAGCTCACACAATGAATAATTTTGGGTGAATGAGTTCTGTACTGCTGCCCGCAGCGTGAACACAATAATTCATAGAAATCTTGGTCGTCATTTGGTAGAGATAATTTACCTTCCACTTCAAAGACCTGTATCTACGAAAGAGGGGGATATAAGTAGATTTATTGAGTTGGGGTTAAAATACTAAAGTACTTTATATGTACACATATTAGCATGCATGAAATACACATACAGGAGACTGTGGCGGGATATCAACAATTGGTACAATATCTGGCGCAAGCACAAGTGCTGAATCAGTTTGCTGACAGTATCTCATCAATGTTCGTCTGTTGCCTCTAAACCTGTACATGTATGGAGAATTTCAATGACAACAAATGTCAGGTAGATTTAAAATGATACAGAAAGATTGTGGAAAGCTTTAAAACGTAGGAAAAAGTAGAATAGGTTGTTTCAATGAGAAATTACTACGACGGTTACACCAATAACACGAAAAATTGACAGAAAGCACAAAAGAAAAAATACATCATACAGTTGACCACAACTGTAATGCAAATAAGATAATTTTTCAGGTGATTACTGCTCCAACATATATGGTATGTAAACATACAGTGTAGACATTTTCTAAGAATACTGATAAGAAATTCTGGTTATTAGCAGAATAAGCTAATTTTTATAGAAATTTCGCTAGCATTGAACAATAGTATCACCTTGTTTGTCGGATTGTAGAGCGATTATCTGTCACGACCCCAAATCCCGATCGTGATGGTGCCCAACACATTTCTAGGTAAGTCGGACCAATTATCAACCACAACCCATTTTCTTATAAAATCCATTCTCAGCTAATACAATTTAATTACCAATTTAACATAATAAACGTCTAAAACAACAATTTAGATGTGCGGAAGTCAAGGAGATATAGCTAGTACACAGCCCACACTGATCTGGTCTCACAAGTCTAGAGCCTTTAATACAAGTTCAACAACCTACTACATAGACAATCTAGGAAATGTGGAGAAACAATAGAACAGAAGGGAGAAAATCAGGGTTGCAGACGCCATGCAGCTACCTCGATATCCCCGGCAAATGCTGAACGACTGAAAAGCTCTCACTCAACCTCTGCAGCACTTGGATCTGCACGCAAGGTGCAGAGAGTAATGTGAGTACTCTGACCCAGTGAGTAATAAACATAAATAACGACTTAGAATAAGAAAACACGTATGCACAGGGTAATCTATACTGAAGCAGTTAAATAAGTAATTTATAAGCAGTAAACCAATGAAAAGCAGAATGAGATATATCTACAACAAATAAGCAGGTAATTGACAGAAGTTACAATAAAGTAAACACACAGAACAGTACCAGCCCCCCGGGCTCACTCTCAGAACAATATTAGCCCCGGGCTCACTCTCTGATCACAATGGGTATCCGCGCTCACTGGGGTGTGCAGACTCCGGATGGGCCCTTTGCGGCCCAAGAGCGATATCAAGTCATCTCGTGGCATCAAATCTAGGCTCTCGACTTCATATCACTCAAGCCACCTCGTGGCGTATGTATGTACCTCAGGCCCTCGGCCTCATATCAGTATTAGTGTATCCTCACAGCTGGCCCTCGGCCGTACTTAGTCCAAAAATAACGTAAGCCCCTCAAGCATTGGTAAAATAGTAGTTCTCAGTCCAAAACATCATTTCAAATATCATTTAAGTTTCAAAACTGAGTAAAAGTAGCTGAGTTGTAAAATAGTGAAAAACAACACGACTGAGTTTAAGTAATAAGTCAATAGAGGGAGGAAATAGTGATAAAAATTCCTAAAGGGTTCAAATAGTTGGCACGAAGCCCAAATCATGATGATAACAAATAAGTTTCAGTCAAATACGCGGTAAAATCCTTAATCGTGATGGACCAAGTTACAATCCCCAATAGTAAACGACCCCACGCTCATCATCAAGCGCGTGTCTCACCTTAATATAGCACTACGATGTGCAATCCGCGGTTTCAAACCCTCAGGACATCATTTACAATCATTACTCACCTCGAACCAGCGAAACCTCTAGCTCGCGACGCCTTTGCCCCTTGAATCGGCCTCTACGCTCGTCGAATCTATCCAAAATCAGAACGAATACGTCACAATATGCTAAGGGAACAAAGCCCAAGTGAAAACAATCAAAAAATATTAAAAATCCCGAAATTAGCAAAACCCGAGCCCCGAGCCCCGAGCCCAGTTCTCGAAACTTAGAGATTTTCATATCATTAGAGTCCTTATCACCCCACGAGTTCATACATATCAAAAGTTCTCAAATCCGACCTCAAATGGTCCTTCAAATCCCAATTCAAAAGTACAAAATCCCAATCCCTAGTTCTTCCATTTTTTGCTTAAGTTCCATGATTTTTTAGGTTGATTTCACAATAGAGTCACGTTTTAGGTTCAAAAATCTTACCTCCAATCAATTCTCCTTGAATCCCTCTTTAATCTCCCTCAAAAAGCTCTCTAAATGATCAACTATGAAGGAAAAATGACCCAAAATCGCGGATAAAATAACTTAAAAACTTTCTGCCTAGTTTTGGTCTTTCTTCATCGCCATCACGACCTTAGCCTCGCGATCGCAAAGCACACTTTTAAATTTACCAAAATTAACCTTATGCGAACGTGACCCACTCTCTACGAACACGATGCTTCCATATCTACACCTACGCAAACGCGACACCTCTTATGCAAACGTGAAGAGCAACACTTCTTGGATCCCATTTCCTATACGCGAACGCGGACAGTCTCATGCGAATGCGAAGCACAAGCTCTCAGCCTTTCACGAACGCGAGGCCACCTATGCGAACGTGAAGGTCTAAATTCTTGCCTTTCAAATTCCTTCTACGTGATCGTGATATACTCCACGCGATCGCGAAGGCTTAATTTCTGTAACACCTGAACTCTTAAATTCTACAACTCCAAAATACCAAAAATGGTCCGATTGACCATTCGAAACTCACCCGAAGCATCCGGGACCTCAGCCAAAAGCACCAACACATCCTAAAATCTCATTCAAACTTGCTTCAATCATCAAAATTCCACAAACAATACCAAATCCACCAATTCACATCGAATTCAAGCCTAAGCTTTCTAAAAACTTCCGAAACACGCTTTTGATCAAAGACCCAACCAAACTACGTCCTAATGGCCTGAAATTTTGCACACATATCGCAAATGACATAACGAAGCTATAGCAACTCTCGAAATTCCATTCCGACCCTCAGATCAAAATCTCACCTATCAACTGGAAATCGCCAAAATATCAACTTCGCCAATTCAAGCCTAATTCTACATCGGGCCTCCAAAACCAATTTTGATTATACTCCTAACTCATAAATCACCTCCCGAAGCTACCCGAACTATCGGAACTGACGTCTGAGCCCTCTAACACATAAGTCAATATCCGGTTGACTTTTCCAACTTAAACCTTCTTAAAAGAGACTAAGTGTCTCATCTCTTACCAAATCCACTCCGAACGCAAACTACTCAACTTGATCACATAAAACACGGATAACGAAGCATAATGAAGTAGAAATTGTGAAAACGGAGTGGTAACTCATGAGATGACTGGCTGGATCGTTACATTATCATAACAACCAATTGGTGCAGTGCTATTTCATTGTTGATCAGTATGATAACAGTAAATCCTGGAAGCTCATAGAAGTATTGGTTGGTCTTACCAATGTTACATATACAGTACAAAATGGTCAATGATCTACGGACATAGTTACACATCCTAAAGAGTTGTTCAGTAAATTATTTTAATGACAAAATTTGCATATAAGCACTAAGATTTTAAACTCATAAAGTTATATGTAAAATGAGATGCAATGTAGCTGAAGAGCATTTCAATGAAGATACATAGATATCAAATTGGTATAAACTTGTAATTGACTGAAAGAATTTTTTTGAATGTATCGCCCCCTAAGTATTTCCCTTTTTTTTGTAAGAAGGGAACCATGGTGGTACAACAGAGAATTACATATGATGGATCATCTAGTTTTACCGCAAATGTTTAGTTTACATGAAATAAAGATCGAAGTATAAAATTTGGTTACATAAATATTTGTTCCATACCAGTTTAGAAGTTCTCCAACCTGAGGATATAGTGGATTTATCAGTATGACCGAGTTGTACCTTGTTGATAATGATAATCCTATATGATACATTATGTTAGTAAAGAATTCATAATAGATCCCTTGTAGCACGAAAAAAAAGTGTAAGTTTTTCCACACCAGCATGGTTGGTTCGAGTAATTCGTTTTGCTACAATTATTGGATATTCAGCAACCTGTGCAGCTAGAATGCTTCCATCAACATCGTCAAAGTCTTCCCATAGCGTAAGGATTGTAGGCCTCACACTACAACAGAAGGAATGGACAGTAAATAACACTATCCCCCCCTCCAAATACAATAGTTATAATGTCACCAAGAATAATAAAGAAGAGGATGTAAATTTAAATATAACAGAGACAATCGGATAAGATCGTTATTCAAACAATGCGAACGCAATGAAGTGAAACATTCGGGCAGGAGAGTGAAGGTTGCCAGAAGGGTTTTATAAATGAGTTATCATAAATGCCTAAATAAACAAATGCAGCATGACTTAAACAGGTTTTTTCCAGTTTAGAACTAATGACTACTGGAGTATGTAGTTGTCACGGTATTTTTTAAAATTTCACTCGTTAATTTTGAGTAATTGGTTGTACTTATGATATTTTTTAGCTCTTTTCATATTCTTGAGTTGATTTTATTTCCACTTTAGCTTATTGGGTATTAAGTGTTTTCTGTAGATTGTTTTGGCTTTAAACATTGGTTATTCTTGTGAGCTTCAAGAAACAATTTTTAGCTTTGATTTTTGTGTTTAGATTAATGGGTATTGAGTATTTTCTGTAAATTGTTATAATTATAAACACTTTGTATTCTTTGAGCTTTAAGAAATAATTTTTAGCTTTGATTTTTGTGTTTAAATTATTTAGTATTAAGTATTTTCTGTAAAGTGTGATAATTGCATTTTATAGCTTGAAGAAATAATTTTTATCTTTAGTTTTTGTGGTTAGCTCGGTCTGCTTATTGTCTTGTCCTTCTTGTACTAATTTCTTTGTCTTAAAATTGGTCACCAAATTAAAAAAAATCAATAATCTTAAAGTTATTCACAGTTGTTAATTACTCAACTTTTGCTAATATTTATGGTATTTGTCACGATTATGGTTATTGGAATGCTGTTGCAGCATCCTTTTCTTTATATGGGTTGTGTAGTAAACAGTCATCCCCTTGCATTTCTCAGAAGGCTGTCTCAACATTCGTTAACATTGAAGCAACACCTGTAAATTTGGGCATTCAAAGCATAAAGCAAGGATTCTTGATATTTGGATATTTACAATGTATTTGATTTTACTGTGTTGATCCTCTTTGTAAACCAAATCATCTATTCCTCTTATAACTAATTTAGTGTGTCTAATAATATTGAGCTAAGAAAATCTTTCTCTGTGAAAATTTAGTTTTATGATTTTTTTAAAACGGCATTGTGATACAATATCTGGATATATATTTATGTCCAATTCTTTTTGGAAGCTGTAGCAAAAGTACTAAGGTTAATAGAATGCCAACAAACTTACCTGGTATTCATTACGACGATTTCATGGTATTTGTTACTGTTAGCCAGCGTACTTTACCGAGTCACATTTCACCACAACGGCAATTATGTCTATTTAATGGAAATTGCAAGTGGCTTATAATTTACACCAATATGCACAGTCCCAAAATGTAACGATACAAATAAATTAACTGTGAAAGAGTACTACGCATAAAATAATGGTTACCAAATTATGTATTTCGCTGTTGGTAGTGCGAATATGCAAATGGTAGAGTATTCAACCTCGTTGGAGGCGAGAGCGGTGGGTCTTGTAAGTTGTCATCTTTCACCTCTTCGACAGGTCTTGTAAGTTGTCATCTTTCACCTCTTCGACAACAGTAAATCTGTCGATAACCCATTCAAAACGGATGATAGGTACACTGCATGGTAAAGGAACTCTCACTTTTGCAGTAGATATCAAGTAAGTGGAAAACAGGGTGAGCTTGCCTGCATACTTTTCTATGTCTTCCCCGTACAAGACAGCAGCTACTTTCTCTTCCTGTATTTTGATATCGTGATGATTTAGTTACCAGATTCCACAGAAATGTGTGCATATAAACTTACAGATATATACAAATATAGAGTATTGAAGAGATGGCAAGAAAATTGATCCATATCTGGACAAATCTTTGCACGAGGATTCATGACAACAGAAATATATGGATATAAGAAAGAACAATTCTCTTCACCTTTCGTTTTTTATTTCCATAAAATGTATTAAGGAACTGTAGATAAGCACAATAACAAGAAAAAAATATCAGAATTTAGACAGTTTAACATCGAGTTCTTCCTTGAAACTCATAGAAAATGAAATAATGTATCTAAAAGCAATATCTGAAGCAAATACATAAAAAGACCCGAAAAAAGACGAAGAAAAGCACATCAGCGTGCACAAGCCGCTGAAGTATTTAAACTTAAATTTTTTTATCAGTTGTCATCAGAAGAACATGACAACCGTATTCCTCTCTTTTATTTTCTTTCCACGAAATAACATAAAGCACAATCTGCTCAGAACCTCAACAAACTTTGAGGAGGCAACCAATTCTACTAATGACTCATCTTAACTATAGATGTGTAATTGGGAGATGCTTTTGACCACTTTTTGGTCAATAATAGATCTTATGCGTCAGTATATTTATATTCATGTATTTATCATGTATACCTACAAAAATTTAACAATCTCTCGTCATTCTTATAACATATTGAGAATCATTGCAGGAAGATGCGAAAACATCTTCCCTTTCTATCTTCAATATTCGCAGTAAGCGAGAAACACTACAATTAGCACATGCAAAGACAATAATTCATAGACGGGTGGAGTACTGTCACGACCCAATTCCCGAACCCGGTTGTGATGGCGCCTTTCGTGAAGACAAAGCCAGCCAGACCAAAACACAACACCTCTTTTAAACAGTTAATTACCATAAATAATTCTAAAACATAATATAATAAACATAATTTGCGGAAATAATGATTACAACAGAAGAAAACCATCCTGATACAGCCCAAACTGGGGTGTCACAAGTCATGAACAACTAAGAAATCCCAATACAAGTCTACTAAACTCTGAATCTGATACAATAGTTCTAAGAGCATGAAATGATAAGATAACGGAGGCACGGGGGCTGCGGACGCGAACAGCTACCTCGTAGTCTCCAAATCACTGCCTGGACTGGAAGGATCAGCACTCAGGAGTGGACTCTGCGATGCCTGAATCTGCACACACGGTGCAAGGAGTAATGTGAGTACTCCGACCCAGTGAGTAATAATTATAAATAATGGCTAAAAGCATGAAAACACGTAAAGGCACAAAGAAATTCTATATCAAAGCAGTAAAATCACTTAAAGCAGTAAATCGATGAAGAAATCAAATGAAATCCCTTTAAAACAAGAAAAATAGGTAATTTAATGTCACGACCCAAATTTTTCACCCTCGGAAGTCATGATGGTGCCTACTAATGGGAGTTAGGCAAGCCAAATTTAATTATTTTTTCATTAATAATATAATCCCTTTTAACAATTACCGGCAATAATATAAAAGCAATGGAACTAAATAATTAGTGAAAGTCTTAAATTATAGAAAACTAAATAGAAATGTGGAAGAAGTCAACATAAGCAGCCTCTACCCAAGACTGGTGTCACAATACTCACGAACTACTAAGAATACTGAATACAATCGTCTGAAAGAAAATATAATTGTTTATCTCGAATACAATGAGATAACAGACTAAAATAAAGGATAGAGGAGACGCCGGGCTTGTGGATGCCTGTAACCTCGATGTCTCGCTGGACTGAAGGCCTGCTCCCATACTACTGTTGCTACTGTCCAAAACCTGGATTTGTGCAAAATAGCACAAAGTTTAGCATCAGCACAATCGACCCCATGTGCTGGTAAGTGTCTAACCTTGGCGAAGTAGTGACGAGGCTAGGACCAGAATACCAAGTAAACCTGTGCAGTTCGAATATATATATACAATGGAAAAGAAGTACATGAAGTAATCAATCTATAAAGGAAGGGGAACATGCTGTGGGGAGATAACAGTTTCAAATAAGTAATCTCAAATAAAGAAAGAATCAACAAGGCTAGAATAGCAATAAGGATCAGAAATCACAAATTTGCATCACCCTTCATGCTTTTACTCTCGTCCTCACCAAATCAATCATATCAATAATCATGTTCACGGCATCACCCTTTGTGCTTTTACTCTCTTTCCTCACAGTATCATCAATGAATATCAGTACGGTATGGTACATCGTACGGCACGGCATCACCTTCTGCTTTACACTCTTTCCTCACAATATCAAATAATACACGGCATCACCCCTCATGCTTTATCACTCTTTCCTCACAATATCAAACAATACACGACATCACCCTTCGTTCTTTGTCACTCTTCCTCGCCCAAAAAATATTCACAAATAAGGGGCAAGGAAATCAACAAATAATGATAGAAATCCCAGCAAGGGAATACAATTAAACAGTTAAATCCCGACAAGGGAACAATATCAATAAGTTTCCATATCCCGGCAAGGGAGAAAATCAACAAAACAACAAAACATCCCGGCAAGGGAATAAACTAATAACTCTTTCTCTTTCTTTCACTTTCATCTCATAGTTCACATTATCACTTGAGCCAATGCTCCAAAGATTTAATTATCTCATATATATTTACAATTTGTATTTCAACTCGAGCCAACGCTCCACGAAGTTTAAAGATCACAATTTCTTTCACATACTCTTTACAACATATGGAAATCATCAATTAAGCATGGAAGTTATAAGAAAAACCAAAATATTCGCAATATAAGGACTCACGGTAATGCTAGACACCAATATATAGATACTCGTCACCATGCCTATACATCGTACTCGACAATTAGCAATTAGCAAATAAGACTCAACTCTGATTCCCTCAAGCTAAGGTTGGACCAAACACTTACCTCAATGCTTTAAACTCAACTCAAACCTCAAGTATAGCTTTACCCATCGATTCCACCACAAATATGCTCGAATCTCATCACAAGTTACTTAATTACATCAATAAATGCTAAATGAATCAATTTGAATGCATAAAAATGAATTTCCCAAAGTTTTGCCTAAAAAGTCCAAAATGCCCCCCGGGCCTACGTGGTCAAAACCCAAGGTTCGGACCAAAACCCGGTTATCCATTCCTCCACGAATCCATATCTATGATTTATTTTGAAATCGGACCTCAAATTGGGGTCCAAATCTCCAATTTTAGAAAAACATAAGTTCTACCCAAAACCCCCAATTTCACCCATGGAAATCTTTGATTTTAAATTGAAAACATGATAAATGATGTTAATGATTGAAAGAAATGAGTAAAAATCAACTTACAATTGATTTGGAAGAAGGTTTGTTCTTGAAAAATCGCCTAAAGGAGTTGTGTTTTGAAAATGGGGTGAAAAATGTCTTAAAATCGACTAAGTATGAAAAATGCAGGTTGCAGATGTGGGAAATGCGAACTGAGGTTCGCAATTGCAAACCCCGACCAGTTATGGGAATTGCGAAAACTAGTTCGCATTTGCTAACATAGAACAAATCGAGGGACTTCGCATTTACGACCAATATATCGCATTTGCGAAAGTCCCAGCTTCGCATTTGCGAGCCATGAGGTCGCATTTGCGATCCCTGGTCAACAGGAACACCTTCACATTTGCGAAAAATGCCTCGCATTTGCGAGAAGGGGCAGACCTGGGCTAACTTCACAATTACGAGAAGCCATCCGCATTTACGATATCGCATTTGCGAACCAGGCTTCGCAAATGCGAAGCCTGCAGGTCAGAAATGTAACAACTGACTTTCAAAGTCCAAAAATGCACTCATGCCCTATCCAAAACTCACCCGAGCCCTCGGGGCTACAAATCAAACGTACACGCACCCTCAAAAACATCGAATTAAGCCTCAAAATCCATGATTCCTTCCAAATTTTCATAAAACATCAAATTCCCACTTTAAGTCCGAAACACGTCAAACGACGTCCGTTTTCAACCAAACTTTACAGAAAGTGTTTAAATCATATATAAGACTTGTATCGGGCGCCGAAACCAGAATACGGGCCCGATACCATAGTCTTCTAATCAAATTTCATTTCCAATTTCCTTAATTATTTCCAAAATACAATTTCACACAAAAATTTATTTCTTGGGCTTGGGACCTCGGAATTCGATTCCGGGCATACGCCCAAGTCCCATGTTTTCCTACGGACCCTCCAGGACCGTCAAATCACGGGTCCGGATTCGTTTACCCAAAATGTTGATCGGAGTCAAATTTACTCATTTTAATATCAAATTTTAGCATTTTTCACAGAATTTCATATTTAAGCTTTCCGACTATGCGCCGAGACTGCGCAAACAAATTGAGGTG
The DNA here is from genome assembly GCA_026770625.1 of Nicotiana glauca. Classification (NCBI taxonomy): domain Eukaryota; kingdom Viridiplantae; phylum Streptophyta; class Magnoliopsida; order Solanales; family Solanaceae; genus Nicotiana; species Nicotiana glauca. The sequence goes on from MU742116.1 coordinate 16,469, forward strand.
ACTAAAAATGAGGTTTTCAAGGCCTCAAAAGCACGGAATGGGTAAGAAAATAGGTGATGACCCTTTGGGTCGTCACATTCTCTACCTCTAAAATAATTGTTCATCCTCGAACGGACAGAAGAAGGAAGTACCTGAGTCGGGGAATAGATGAGGATAACGGCTCCGCATATCGGACTTGGACTCCCAGGTCGATGCCTCAGGAGGCTGACCTCTCCACTGAACACGAACAGAAGGGAAACTCTTGGATCTCAACTGACGAACCTGCCGGTCTAGAATAGCTACCGGCTACTCCTCATAAGATAAGTCCTTGTCCAACTAAACAATGGTGAAATCTAACACGTGGGTTGGATCGCTGTTATACCTCCGAAGCATGGGCACGTGAAAAATTGGATGTACGGCTGATAAGCTAGGGGACAATGCAAGTCTATAAGCCACCTCCCCCACTCGATCAAGTATCTCAAACGGACCAATAAACCTAGGGCTAAGCTTTCCCTTCATCCCAAATCTCATCACGCCCTTCGTAGGGGACACTCGGAGCAATACTCGCTCACCAACCATGAAAGCCACATCTCGAACCTTGGAATCTGCATAACTCTTACTTGGACTGGGCTGTAGGAAGCCTATCCTGAATGATCCTGACATTATCCAAGGCCTCCTAAACCAAATCTGTACCCAACAATCGAGCCTCTCCCGATTCAAACCATCCAACCGGAGATCGATACCGCCTACCATATAAGGCCTCATAAGGAGCCATCTGGATACTCGACTGGTAGTTGTTGTTGCAGGCAAACTTTGCTAAAGGCAAGAACTGATCCCATGAACCTCCAAAGTCAATAACATAAGCCCGGAGCATGTCCTCCAATATCTGAATAGTCCGCTCGGACTGCCCGTCTGTTTGAGGATGAAATGCAGTACTCAACTCCACCTGGGTGCCTAACTCTCGCTGAACTACTCTCCAGAAATGTGAGGTAAACTATGTACCCCAGTCCAAAATGATAGATACCAGCACACCATGAAGGCGAATAATCTCCCGGATATAGATCTCAGCTAACCTCTCGGATGAATAGGAGACTGCTATAGGAATGAAATGCGCTGACTTGGTCAGCCTATCAACAATGACCCAAACTACATCGAACTTCTTTCGGGTCAACGGAAGTCCAGTAACAAAGTCCATAGTAATCCTCTCCCACTTCCACTCAGGAATCTCAATCCTCTGAAATAAGCCACCAGGCCTCTAATGCTCATACTTAACCTGCTAACAATGCAAACATCGAGCGACATATGCCACAATATCCTTCTTTATTCTACACCACCAATAATATTGCCGCAAATCCTGATACATCTTCATGGGGCATGGATGAATAGAGTACCGGGAGCTGTGGGCCTCCTCTAAAATCAACTCTCAAAGCCCATCCACATTGGGAACACAAACTCTCCCTTGCAATCTCAAAACTCTATCAGCATCTAATGTCACCTGCTTGGAACCTCTACGTTGTAACGTGTCTCTGTGAAGACACACAAATGGGGATCATCAAACTGCCGATCAAGGATACGCTCCAATAATGAAGAACGATTGACCGTGCAAGATAACACCCGACTAGGATCAAAAATATCCAACCTCACGAATCAATTGGCCAAGGCCTGAACATCCAAAGCAAGCGGTCTCTGGCTGACCGAAATATAAGCAAGACTGCCCATGCTAGCTGACTTCATACTCAAAGCATCGGCCACCACATTGGCCTTCCCCGGGTGATGCAAGATAGTAACATCATAATCTTTCAACAACTCCAACCACCTTCGCTGCCTCAAATTTAATTCCTTTTGCTTGAATAGATACTGAAGACTCTTGTGATCAGTGTACACCTTACACATCATGCCGTACAGATAATGCCTCCAAATCTTCAATGCGTGAACAATGGCTGCCAAATCTAGATCATGAACCGGATAATTCTTCTCGTGAATCTTCAACTGCCTCAAAGCATAGGCAATGACTCTACCATCCTGCATCAATACTGCACCAAGCCCAATACGAGAAGCATCACAATAGATTTTATAAGGACCTGAACATGTGGGCAAAACCAATACTGGTGCCGTAGTCAGAGTTGTCTTGAGCCTCTAAAAGCTCGCCTCACACTCATCCAACCATCTGAACTGGGCACCCTTCTGGGTCAACCTGGTCATCGGGGCTACAATAGATGAGAACCCCTCCATGAACCGATGATAGTAGCATGCCAACCCCAAGAAACTCTGAATATCTATAGCTGATGTTGGTCTAGGCCAGTTCTTGACTGCCTCAATCTTCTTCGGGTCAACTTGAATACCCTCTGCTGATACGACATGACCCAGGAATGCAACTGAACTCAACCAAAACTCATACTTCAAAAATTTTGTATATAACTGACTATCCTTCAGAGTCCAAGAACCGCTATGAGATGCTGCTCGTGCTCCTCCTAGCTGCGGGAGTATATCAATATATCATCAATGAAGAATATCACGAACGAGTCCAAGTAAGGCCTGAACACTCGGTTCATCAAGTCTATAAAAGCTGCTAGGTCATTTGTCAACCCAAACGACATGACCAAAAACACGTAATGCCCGTACCGAGTGCGGAAAGTTATCTTAGGGACATAGGATGCCCTAATCCTCAACTGATGGTAACCAGATCTCAAGTCTATCTTTGAAAATATCTTGTCACCCTGAAGTTGGTCGAACAAATCATCAATCCTCAATAGTGGGTATTTATTCTTGATTGTAACCTTATTTAATTGTCGGTAATCAATGCACATCCTCATTGAACCATCCTTTTTCTTCACAAACAACACCAGCACACCCCAAGGCGAAACGCTGGTAATGAAACCATTCCCAAGCAAATCCTGCAACTGCTCCTTCAACTCTTTTAACTCTAGTAGGGCCATGCAATACGGCGGAATAGAAATGGGCTGGGTGCCCGGAGCCAGATCAATGCAGAAATCAATGTCCATGTCGGGTGGCATCCCCGGCAGGTCTAAAGGGACGACCTCAAGAAACTCACGAACCATGGGTATGGAATCAATAGAGGGAACCTAAACACTGGAATCGCGCACATAAACCAAATACCCCTTATCGACCATATGTCGAGCCTTCACGTACAAAATAACACTACGGGTAGAGTGACCTGGAGTCCCTATCCACTCTAAATGGGGCAAATCCGGTAAAGCTATGGTGACGGTCTTGGCATGGCAATCCAAGATAGTATGATACGGGGATAACCAGTCCATCCCCAATATAACATCGAAGTAGACCAACAAGTCAACACGGGTCTCAAGACCCCAAATCACCATAACACAAGAACGATGGACTCGATCAACCATGATAGAATCACCCACCGGTGTAGATATATAAACAGGAATACTTAGTTGATCACTAGGCATGACCAGGTACGGTGCAAAATAAGAGGACACATACGAATACGTAGACCCTGGATCAAATAACACTGAAGCATCTCTATCACAGACCATAATAGTACCTGTAATGACTGCATCTGAAGACTCGGCCTCTGGACTGACTGGAAGAGCATAACATTGGGGCTGGGGCCCACCACCCTAAACCATATCTCTAGGATGGCCGGCTGCTGGCTGGCCTCTGCCTCTGGCGGCCTGAGCTCTACCTCTAGCACCTCTAACCCCACCTCTAGCTGGCTGGGCGGGATGTGGAACACCTGGTGCCTGAACCATGGCACGAGAACTCTGATGCTGAGAACTACCCGGTGCTCGAGGGCAAAATCTTGCAATGTGACTCGGATCACCACAAGTGTAGCAAAACCTCGGCAGCTGAGGAAACTGAGAGTAACCCTGTCGACCTGAATGACCACCTTGGAAACTCTGAAGCGGCAGTGCACTGATGGGAGCTGGTGGTGCACTGTAAGGCTGCTGATCAGAATAGTGCATCTGAGAACCATGACCACCTGAAGTACCATGGGAAACCTAGAGAGCTAGCTGAAAAGGCCTGGGAGGATGGCCTCTACCACATAAATCTCTACCTTCTGACGAGGTATCACTGAATCTGCCTAAGTGATAGGGCCTCTTATCCGACCAATGACCTCCTCCCTATGACAGAACCATCTCAACTCGGCAGGCCACATTGGCCGCCTCCCGAAAAATGATCTCACTCTCGGCCTCCTTGGCCATCTGAAGACGAATCTATTGAATAAGATCATCAATAAACCTCCTCACCCTCTCTCTCGGTGGGGAGTATAACAAGAGCATGGTGAGCTAGATCAATGAACCTGGTCTCATACTGAGTGACCGTCATGGAACCCTGCTGAAGGCGCTCAAACTGCCTCTAAAAGGCCTCTCGCTGAGTCACGAGGAGAAACTTCTCCAGAAACAACGCTGTGAACTGCTCCCAAGTCAAAGAAAGCGAACCGGCTGGTCTAGCTAAGCAATAATCCCTCCACTAGGTCTTGGCAGATCCAAACAGTCGAAAGGTAGCAAAATCAACTTCATTGGTCTCAACGATCCCCATGTTCCGAAGAACCTCATGGCAACTATCTAGATAATCCTAGGGATCCTCCGTGGCTGCATCACTGAATGAAGAAGTGAAGAGCTTGGTAAACCTATCCAACCTCTATAGAGCATCGACGGACATATCCGCTCCATTGCCGGTCTGATCCACGACACCCGACTGTATTGCCATAGCTGGCTGAACCACTGGAACCTGAACCTGAGGAGCTACCTGCTCCGGAGTGTGTGTAGCAGGAGTTTGAGCCCCTCTTCTAGCCTGAGAAGTGGCTGGTGCTACTGGAATCAAACACACTTGGGTGACACTCTCCATGAGGCCTATCAATCGGAATGAAGCATCCTGAAGAACTGGGGTGGCAATGAACCCCTCTAGGACCTGAGCTAGGCCCACCAGATCTGTTGGGGTTGAAACCTCCTTCTCGAAATCAGCCTGAGGCTTCGCCACTGGTGCTGCTTCTCGGGGCTAAGCTCTGCCCCTACCTCGACCTCTGGCACGGCCTCGGCCTCGGCCTTGCCCTCTGCCCCTGGCAGGAGCTGTTTCTGGGGGCTCGGACTGCTGAGCGGTAGATGAGGAAGCACGTGTTCTCGCCATCTGTGAAAGAACATAGTAGAAATTCAATCAGTATTTGAGAAACAAAACTGCACGATAGGAACGAACAAATGTGAAGTTTCCTAACTCAGTAGCCTCTAGGGGATAAATACAAACGTCTCTGTACCGATCCATCAGACTCTACGAAGCTTGTTCATGAGTTGTGAGACCTATGTAACATAGAGCTCTGATACCAACTTGTCACGACTCGAATTTCTCACCCTCGGGAGTCGTGATGGCCCCTACTAATGGGAACTAGGCAAGCCAAATTTAATTACATTTTCAGTAATAACATAATCCTTTTTAACAATTACCTGCAATAATATAAAAGCAACGGAATTAAATAATAAGCGGAAGTCTTAAATTGTAGTAAACTGAATAGAAATACGGAAAAAGTCAACATAAGCGTCTACCCAAGACTGGTGTCATAATACTCACGAACTACTAAGAATATTAAATACAATCGTCAGAAAGAAAATATAACTCTTTGTCTCGAATACAATGAGATAACAGACTAAAATAAAGGATAGAGGAGGCACCAGGCCTGTGGATGCCTGCAAGGCTACCTCGGTGTCTTGCAGGACTGAAGGCCTGCTCCCGCGCTATTGCTGCTGCTATCCAAAACATGGATCTTTGCAAAATATCACATAGTGTAGCATCAGCACAACCGACCCCATGTGCTGGTAAGTGTCCAGCCTGACCTCGGCGAAGTAGTGACAAGGCTAGGAACAGACTACCAAGTAAACTTGTGCAGTTCGAATATATATATACAACGAAAAAGAAGTACAGGAAGTAATCAATCAATAAAGGAAGGGGAATATGCTGTGGGGAGATAACAATTTCAAATAAGTAATCTCAAATAAAGAAAGAAACAAAAAGGCCGGAATAGCAATAAGGATCAGAAATCACAAACTTGCACGACATCACCCTTCGTGCTTTTATTCTCGTCCTCACCAAATCAATCGTATGAATAATCATGTGCACGTCATCACCTTTCATGCTTTTACTCTCTTTCCTCACAGTATAATTAATGAATATCAGTATGGTATGGTACATTGTACGGCACGACATCACCCTTCGTACTTTACACTCTTTCCTCACAATATCAAACAATACACAGCATCACCATTCGTGATTTATCACTTTTTCCTCATAATATCAAACATTACATGGCATCACCCTTCGTTATTTGTCACTCTTCCTCACCCAAACAACATTCACAAATAAGGGGCAAGGAAATAAACAAATAATGGTAGAAATCCCAGCAAGGGAATGCAATTAAACATTTAAATCCGGCAAGGAAACAATATCAATAAGTTTCCATATCCCGGAGAGGGAGAAAATTAACAAAACAACAAAATGACCCGGCAAGGGAATAAACCAATGACTCTTTCTCTTTCTTTTGCTTTCATCTCATAGTTCACATTATCACTTGAGCCAATGCTCCAAAGATTTAATTATCTCATATACCTTCACAATTTGTATTTCAACTCGAGTCAACGCTCCACGAAGTTTAAAGATCACAATTCCTTTCACATACTCTTTACAACATATGGAAATCATCAATTAAGCATGGAAGTTATAACAAAAACCAAAATATTCGCAATATAAGGACTCACGGTCATGCTAGACACCAATGTATAGATAGTCGTTACCATGCCTATACATCGTACTCGACAATTAGCAAGTAGCAAATAAGACTCAACTCCTATTCCCTCAAGCTAAGGTTAGACCAAACACTTACCTCAATGCTTTAAACTCAACTCAAGCCTCAAGTATAGCTTTACCCCTCGACTCCACAACAAATCCGCTCGAATCTAGTCACAAGTTACTTAATTACATCAATAAACGCTAAATGAATCAATTTGAATGCATAAAAATGAATTTCCCAAAGTTTTTCCCAAAAAGCCCAAAAACGCCCCTAGGCCCACATGGTCAAAGCCCGAGGTTCAAACCAAAACCCGATTATCCATTCCCCCACGAATCCATATCTATGATTTATTTTGAAATCGGACGTCAAATTGAGGTCCAAATCTCCAATTTTAGAAAAACCTAAGTTCTACCCAAAACCTCCAATTTCACTCATGGAAATCTTTGATTTTAAGTTGAAATCATGATAAATGATGTTAATGATTAAAAGAAATGAGTAAAAATCAACTTACAATTGATTTGGAAGAAGGTTTGTTCTTGAAAAATCGCCCAAAGGAGTTGTGTTTTGAAAATAGGGTGAAAATGTCTTAAAATCGACTAACTATAAAAAATGCAGGTTGCAGATGTGGGAAATGCAAACTGGGGTTCGCAAATTGCGAACCCCGACCAGTTATGGGAATTCCGAAGATTAGTTCGCATTTGCAATCACAGAACAAATTGAGGGACTTCGCATTTACGAATCAGGCTTCGCAAATGCGAAGCCTGCAGGTCAGAAATGCCACAACTAACTTTCAAAGTCCAAAAATGCACTCGTGGCCTATCCAAAACTCACTCGAGCCCTCGGGGCTCCAGACCAAACATACACACACCCTCAAAAATATCCTACGGACTTATCCGTGCGATCAAATCGCTAAAATAACATTATATACATAGAATTAAGCCTCAAAATCCATGATTCCTTCCAAAATTTCATAAAACATCAAATTCCCACTTTAAGTCCTAAACACGTCAAACGACATCCGTTTTCAACCAAACTTTACAGAAAGCGCTTAAATCATATATAAGACTTGTACCGGACAACAGAACCAGAATACGGGCCCGATACCATAGTCTTCTAATCAAATTTTATTTCCAATTTCCTTAATTATTTCAAGAAAACAATTTCACACAAAAATTCATTTCTCGGGTTTGGGACCTCAAAATTTGATTCCGGGCAGACGCCCAAGTCCCATATTTTCCTACGGACCCTCCGGGACTGCCAAATCACGGGTCTGGGTCCGTTTATTCAAAATATTGGTCGGAGTCAAATTTACTCATTTTAATATCAAATTTTAGCATTTTCACAGAATTTCATATTTAAGATTTTCGGCTACGCGGCCGGACTGCGTACGCAAATCAAGGCGACTAAAAATTAGGCTTTCAAGGCCTCGAAAGCACAGAATGGGTAAGAAAACAGGTGATGACCCTTTGGGTCGTCACATTTAACAGGTAAATAACAAGTTGAAATCCGCCCCTCGGGCACAGTATCAATCACTCTGAACAGTATCAGCCCCTCGAGCTCGCTCTCAGTATAGTATCAGCCCCTCGGGCTCACTCTCAGATCAAATGGGAACCCGCGCTCACCGTGGGTGTACAGACTCCGGAGGGGCCCCTTACGGCCCAAGCGCTATATCAAGCCACCTCGTGGCATCATCTCTCGGCACTCGGCTTCATATCACTCAAGCCACCTCGTGGCATATAAAGTATCTCAGGCCCTCGCCTCATATCACTCAGCATATCCTCGTATATATCCCTCGACCTCACTCAGCCCGAAAATCATCACAAGCCCCTCGGGCATTAGTAAAACAATAGTTCTAAACCCAAAACATCATATAGAAATATCATTTAAGTTTCAAATCTGAGTAAATGTGGCTGAGTTTGTAAAACAGTAGATATCAACAGGACTGAGTTCAAGTAATAAGTCAAAACAGTTAGGAAACAGTGATAAAAATCCCCGAAGGATTCAAATAATTGGAATGAAGCCCAAATATGGCAATCAGCCCAAATCATGATGATAACAAGTAAGTTTCAGTCAAATACGAGGTAAAATCATCAATCGAGACGGACCAAGTCATAATACGCAGTAGTAAACGACCCCACGCTCATCATCAAGTGCGTATCTCACCTCAACGGGTTTTCAAACCCTCTGTACATCATTTACAATCACTACTCACTCGAACCAGCTACAACTCTAGCTCGCGACGCCTTTGCCCCTCAAATCGGGCTCCATACGCGTCGAATCTATCCAAAACCAGAACGGATACGTCACAATATGCTAAGGGAACAAAGCCCAAGCAAAAACAATTGAAAAATATCAAAAATCTCAAAATTAGCAAAACTCGAGTTCGGGGTCCACTTCTCGAAACTCAAAAATTTTCACATCAACGGGTTCCTTATCCTTCCACGAGTTCACACATATCAAAAGTTTTCAAATCCGACCTCAAATGGTCCTTCAAATCCCAATTCAAAAGTTCAAAATCCCAAGCCCTAGTAGTTCTTCTATTTTTAGCTTAGGCTCCATGAATTTCTAGGTTAATTTCACAATAGAATCACGTTTTAGGTTCATAAATCTTACCTTCAATCAATTCTCCTTGAATACCTCTTCAATATCCCTCAAAGAGCTCTCAAAATGATCTAATATGGAGTAAAAATGGCTCAAAATCGCGGATGAAATGACTTATAAACTTACTGCCCAGTTCTGGTATTCCTTCATCGTGATCGCGACCCATGCCTCGCGATCGCGAAGCACGATATTTCAACTTCCCAAGATGACACCATGCGAACGCGATACTCCTACTGCGAACGCGATGCTTTCTCTCTCCAAACTACGTAAATGTGATACTCTAGCTGAACGCGAAGGGCAATTCCACTAGAGCCCAAGATTCCTATATGCGAACACGAAGGGCCTTATGCGAACGCAAAGCACAATCATCTAGCCTTCCGCGAACGCGAAGCCCAAACACGAACGTGAAGGACAAATTACCTGCCTTCCAATTTTTCCTCCTACGTGATCGCGACACAGCCTACACGATCACGAAGGCCAAAAACTTTGCAACACTGAACAACAAAATCTGCAATCTCACAAAGCCGAAAATGGTCTGATTGACCATCCGAAACTCACCCGAGGCCCTCCGGGACTTCAACGAAAAGAATCAACACATCCTAAAACCTCATTCAAACTTGTTCCAATCATCAAAACACCTCAAACAACACCAAATCCACCAATTCACACCGCCTAAGTTTTCTAAAACTTTCGAAATACGTTTTCGATCAAAAACCCAACCAAACACCTCCTAATGACCTGAAATTTTGCACACACATCCCAAATGACATAATGAAGCTACATCAACTCTCAAAATTCCATTCCAACCCCCGGATCAAAATCTCACCTATCAACCGGAAATCGCTAAAATACTAACTTCGCCAATTCAAGCCTAATTCTACACCGGACCTCCAAAACCAATTCCGATCACATTCCTAAGCCATAAATCACCTCCCGGAGCTAACCGAACTATCGGTACCCACATCCGAGCCCTCTAACACATAAGTCAATATCTGGTTGACTTTTCCAACTTAAACCTCCTTAAAAGACATTAAGTGTCTCATTTCTTACCAAATCCACTCCGAACGCAAACCAATCAACTCGACCACATAAAATACGGATAACAAGGCATAAAGAACTAGAAATAGGGGAAGTGGAGCACTAACTCATGAGACGACTGGCCAGGTCGTCACATCCTCCCCAACTTAAACAAACGTTCATCCTCGAATGAGTCAAGAAATATACCTGAAGCCTCAAATAGGTGAGGATATCTGCTCCGCATCTCCCGCTTAGTCTCCCAGGTAGCCTCCTCCATGGGCTGACCTCTCCACTGCACTTTCACTGAAGCTATATCCTTGGACCTCAACTTCCGAACCTGACGACCCAAAATAGTTACTGGCTCCACATCATAGGTCAAATCATCGTCCAACTGAACCATGCTGAAGTCCAAAACATGAGATGGATCCCTAACATACTTCCGGAGCATAGAAACATGAAATATCGGATGCACACTCAACAAGCTGCGTGGCAAAGCAAGCATATAAGCCACCTCCCCAATCCTCCGAGGTACCTCAAAAGGCCTAATGAACCGCGGACTCAACTTCCCTTTCTTTCCAATCTCATAACACCCTTCATGGAAGAAACCTTCAGCAAGACCTTCTTACCAACCATGTAGGACACATCTCGAACTTTTCGGTCCGCATAACTCTTCTGTCGTGACTGTGCTGTACGAAGCATCTCCTGAATCACCTTTACCTTCTCCAAAGAATCCTGAACCAAATCTGTCCCTAATAGCCTAGCCTCGCCGGGCTCGAACCAACCAATTGGAGATCTACACCGCCTCCCATACAAAGCCTCATACGGAGGCATTTGAATACTTGACTATTAACTATTGTTGTAAGCAAACTCTGCAAGCGGCAGAAACTCATCCCATGAACCTCCAAAATCAATAACACAAGCATGAAACATATCCTCCAATATCTGAATAGTACGCTCGGAATGCCTGTCCGTCTGAGGATGAAATGATGTGCTCAACTCTACCTAAGTACCCAACTCTCTCTGCACGGCTCTCCAAAACTGCAAAGTAAACTGAGTACCTCTATCTGAGATGATGGAAATCAGAACATCATGCAGCCGAACAATCTCCCGGATATAAATCCTTGCCAACCGCTCTGAAGAATAAGTGAAGTCTTTCCGTTCCCGATTCAATTACAGTTGTTCTCGCTAAAGCCCGATCTGATCCCGCAGGAATGAAGTGCGCGGACTTGGTCAGCCAATCTACAATCACCCAAATAGCATCGAACTTCTTAAAAGTCCGTGAGAGTCCAACAACAAAGTCTATAGTAATCCTCTCCCACTTCCACTCAGGAATAACTATCTGTTGAAGCAACCCACCCGGTTTCTGATGCTCATATTTCACCTACTAACAATTGAGACACCAAGCTACAAATCCCATAATATCTTTCTTCATTCTTCTCCACCAATAGTGCTGCCTCAAATCCTGATACATCTTAGCGACATCTAGATGAATAGAATACCGCGAGCTATGGGCCTCCTCCAGAATCAACTCTCTAAGCCCATCCACATTGGGCACACAAATCTGGCCTTGCATCCTCAACACACCATCATCACCGATGGTCACATCTCTAGCATCATCATGCTAAACTCTGTCCTTAAGGACAAGCAAATGCGGGTCATCATACTGGCGCTCTCTGATGCGATCATATAAGGAAGTCCGAGAAACCACACACACTAATACCAGACTGGGCTATCAAAAATCTAACCTCACAAACTGATTGGCCAAGGCCTGAATATCAACTGCAAGGGGCCAACTGGAATGTACTCCAAACTCCCCATACTCACTGCCTTCCGGCTCAGAGCATAGGCCACTACATTGTCCTTTCCCGGATGATACAATATGGTGATATCATAAACCTTAACAACTCCAACCATCTCCGCTGCCTCAAATTAAGATCCTTTTGCTTGAACAAATGCTGAAGACTACGATGATCAGTGAATACCTCACAAAATACGCCATACAAGTAATGTCTCCAAATCTTTAATGCATGAACTATGGCAGCCAACTCCAAATCATGAACAGGGTAGTTCTTCTCATGGGGCTTCAACTGACAAGAAGCATAAGCAATAACTCTACCCTCCTGCATCAATACACAACCAATCCCAACTCTCGAAGCATCACAATACACGGTATATGAACCTGAAGCTGATGGCAAAACCAATACTGGAGTTGTGGTCAAAGCTGTCTTGAGCTTCTGAAAGCTCTCCTCTCAAACGTCCGACCATACAAATGGAGCACCCTTCTGAGTCAACTTTGTCAAGGGCGATGCAATGGATGAGAATCCCTGAACAACCGGCGATAATAGCCTGCCAACCCAAGAAAGCTACGAATCTCTGTAGCTGAGGAAGGTCTAGGCCAACTCTGAACCGCCTCTATCTTCTTTGGATCAACCTGAATACCCTCGCTGGAGACCACGTGTCCCAAGAAAGCCACTGAACCGAGCCAAAACTCACACTTGGAGAACTTTGCATAAAGCTTCTCCTCCCTCAATCTCTGTAATACAACTCGCAAATTCTCTGCGTGCTCCTCCTAACTACGCGAGTACACCAGAATATCATCAATGAATATAATAACGAATGAATCCAGATAAGGCCGGAATACACTATTTATCAAATGCATGAACGCTGTTGGGGCATTGGTCAGCCCGAAAGACATAACAAGAAACTCATAATGACCATATCTAGTCTTAAAAGCTATCTTAAGAATATCTGAATCCCTGATCTTCAACTGGTGATAGCCCGAACGGAGATCAATCTTGGAGAACACTTTCTCTCCCTAAAGTTGGTCAAATAGATCAGTAATGCGAGACAAAGGATACTTATTCTTAATTGTTACCTTGTTCAATTGCCTATAATCGATGCACATTCTCATTGTGCCATCCTTCTTTTTCACAAACAGAACCGACGCACCCCAAGGTGACACACTAGGCCTAATGAACCCTTTATCTAGGAGTTCCTGAAGCTGCTTCTTCAATTCTTTCAACTCTGTTGGTGCCATACGATACAACGGAATAAAAATGGGCTGAGTGCCTGGCACCAGGTCAATACCGAAATTAGTATCCCTGTCTGGTGGCATGCCCAGCAGGTCTGCGTGGAACACATCGGGAAAATCCCTCACAACTGGAACAGAATCAATGATAGGAGTCTCAGCTCCCATATCCCTCACAAATGCTAAATATGAAAAGCAGCCCTTCCAAACCATATGCTGGGCCTTCAAGAAAGATATCACTCTACTAGGAACATAATCAGTCACACCATGCCACTCGATCCGTGGTACACCCGACATAGCTAAAGTGACTGTCTTAGCATGATAGTCTAGAATAGCATGACACGGAGATAACCAATCCATGCCCAAAATGACATCAAAATCCACTATGCTCAATAGCAATAGATCCACTCTGGTCTCCAAACCCCCAATAGTCACCACACATGATCGGTACACACGGTCTACAATAACAGTATCGCCCACCTAGGTAGATACATGAACAGGTAAAGCAAGAAACTCCCGGGGCATACCCAAGTAATGAGCAACATATGAGGACATATAAGAATAGGTGGAACCGGGATCAAATAATACAGAGGCATCTTTGTGGCAGACTGAAATAATACATGTAATGACAGCATCTGAAGCAATAGCATCTCTCCTACATGGAATATCATAAAAACGAGCCTAGCCACTGCCTAATCGACCTCCCCCTCTGGGGTGACCCCTGGTTGCCTGACCTCCACCCCTAGCTGGCTGGGCGGGTGGTAAAGTAATTGGAGCAGAAGTCGAGGGCTGACCCCTCTGCTGAGATGAACTAGCAATACGACGAGGACATTGCCTCCACACATGTCCAAACTCTCCACACTCAAAAAAACTCCCAGATGCTGGAGAAGGGGACTGAAAGTAACCCCTCGCATCGGAGTGACCAACCGATGCACTCGGCTTAAAAGAACCCTGAGTTGACGGGGCACAAAATGAACTCTGGGCTGGAACGGTGCTGAGTGGAGGCTGACCCTGTTGAGACCCACGATAATCACGGCCTGAAGATGCCCCGCGATACTCTGGACGGGCCAACTGAGCGGGCCTGAAAGAAAAACCTCTACCATGCTACAACTGGCCTCTCGAAGGAGCACCACTGTAACTGCCAGAACCTTGAGGCCTCTTGGCCTCCTTCTCCTCTCGATCCTGATGGTGAACCGTCTCAATCTCGCGAGCGATATCAACCACCGCCTTGAACGTAGCACCCAATACTCTTTCTCTAGTCATAAGAATACGGAGATGGTAGTTAAGGCCATCAACAAATCTTCTGATCCTCTCACGGTCTGTCAGAACCATCCAGACGGCATGACAAGCCAACTCAGAATACCTCGCCTCATACTGTGACACAGTCATATCCCCCTGCTTCAGCCACTCAAACTGTCTACCTAGCTCCTCTTTGCGGGACTGCGGTACATACTTCTCCAAGAATAGAGTGGAGAACTCTTACCAAGTAAGGGGCGATGCACCAACAGGACTACGCCTCCCACCAAGTGAAGGCAGCCCCGGTAAACTAGAAGGTGGTAAATGCCATACCACTAGTCTAAAAAATCCCTAATGTACGGAGTATCCGCTAACACTTGTCAAGAAAACCCTGGTCATCCTCGCCCTCAGCACCACTAAATGACAGAGGCTGCAGTCTGCCAAACCTCTCAAGACGACGCTGCTCATCCTCTAGCATAACTGGTAAAATGAACTCCTGAGCTGGTGCAATCGGCTGGGCTAGAGGTGCCCCTGGCGTCTGTAGTCCCTACACTACCTGCTCAGGGGTGCGAGCAGCGGGGGTCTGATTGCCTCCCTCGGCCTGTGAAGTAGTTGCTGCTGTGGTGGCTCAAACTGCTTGAGCTAGGCCAGTGCAAACTGACAAGATCTGTGCCAAGGCCTCCTGTAGAACCGGGATCACGATGGGCACAGCTGGTGCGTAAACTAGTGTTGTTGGAGACTGATTCGGAGCTAAAGCAGCTGGTGGATCAACAGGTGTTGCCCTTGCTGTTCTGCCTCTTCCACGACCACGGCCGCATCCACGGCCTCTGGTGGCCTCAGTTGGTGGCACTGGTGGTCGTCCACCTCCTTAGGTAGCTCACGTCCTTATCATCTATGAGAGAATAGAATAACAGAAGTTTAGTTCTCGGATCAACAAGGTCGCACGATAAGAATTTTAAGAATATAAAGTTTTTCCTAAAAGGTTCGGTAGCCTCTCGAGGATAAATACAGACGTCTCCGTACCGATCCGCGAGACTCTACTAAACCTACTCATGGCTGGTGAGACTTATTAACCTAAGCTCTGATACCAACTTATCATGACCCAATTCCCGAACTCGATCGTGATGGCGCCTCTCGTGAAGACAAGGCCAGCCAGACCAAAACAGAACACCTCTTTTAAATAGTTAATTACCATAAATAATTCTAAAACATGATATAATAACTATAATTTTCAAAAATAACGATAACAACAGAAGAAAACCATCCCGACACATCCCAAATCGGGGTGCACAAGTCATGAGCAACTAAGAAATCCCAATATAAGTCTACTAAACTCTGAATTCAATACAAAAGTTCTAAGAGCATGAAATGATAAGATAAGGGAGGCACGGGGGATGCGGACGCCAACAGCTACCTTGTAGTCTCTAAATCACTGCCTGGACTAGGAGGATCAGCACTCAGGAGCGGACTATGCGATGCCTGAATCTGCACAAACGGTGCAGGGAGTAATGTGAGTACTCCGACCCAGTGAGTAATAATTATAAATAATGGCTGAAAGCATGAAAACACGTAAAGGCATAAAGCAATTCTATATCAAAGAAGTAAAATCACTTAAAGTAGTAAATCAGTAAAAAAAATCAAATAAAATCTCTTTAAAACAAGTAAAACATGTAATTTAACAGGTAAATAACAAGTAGAAATTCGCCCCGAGGGCACAATATCAATCACTCAAAACAGTATCAGCCCCTCGGGCTCACTATCAGATCAAATGGGCACATGCGCTTATTGTGGATGTGCAAACTCCGGAGGGGCCCCTTATGGCCCAAGCGCTATATCAAGCCACCTCGTGGCATCATCTCTCGGCACTCGGCCTCACATCACTCGACACTCGGACTCGCATCACTCAAGCCACCTTGTGGCATATAAAATATCTCAGGCCCTCGGCCTCATATCACTCAGTATATCCTCACATATGACCCTCGGCCTCAATCAACCCGAAAATCATCACAAGCCCCTCGGTCATTAGTAAAACAATAGTTCTCAGCCCAAAACATCATATATAAATATCATTTAAGTTTCAAATCTGAGTAAAAGTGGCTGAGTTTGTAAAATAGTATATATCAACAGGACTGAGTTCAAGTAATAAGTCAAAACAGCGAGGAAACAGTAATAAAAATCCTCGAAGGATTTAAATAATTGGCACGAAACCCAAATATGGCAATCAGCCTAAATCATGATGATAACAAGTAAGTTTCAGTCATTACGCGGTAAAATCATCAATCGGGATGGACCAACTCACAATCCCCAGTAGTAAACGACCCCACAATCATCATCAAGCGCGTGTCTCACCTCAATATAGCACTATGTTGTGCAATCCAAGGTTTCAAACCCTCGGGATATTATTTACAATCACTACTCACCTCGAACCGGCTACAAATCTAGGTAGCGATGCCTTTGCCCCTCGAATCGGCCTCCACGCGCGTCGAATCTATCCAAAACCAGAACGAATATGTCACAATATGCTAAGGGAACAAAGCCCAAGCAAAAATAATTGAAAAATATCAAAAATCTCGAAATTAGCAAAAAAGCCCCGGGCCCACTTCTCGAAACTCAGATATTTTTACATCAACGGGTTCCTTATCCTTCCACTAGTTCATAGCTATCAAAAGTTCTCAAATCCAACCTCAAATGGTCCTTCAAATCCCAATTCAAAAGTTCAAAATCCCAAGCTCTAGTTCTTCCATTTTTAGCTTAGGTTCCATGAATTTCTAGGTTAATTTCACAATAGAATCACGTTTTAGGTTCATCAATCTTACCTCTAATCAATTCTCCTTGAATACCTCTTCAATATCCCTCAAAAAGCTCTCAAAATGATCAACTATGGAGTAAAAATGGCTCAAAATCGCGGATGAAATGACTTATAAACTTTCTACCCAGTTCTGGTATTCCTTCATCGCGATCCCGACCCATGCCTCGCGATCGCAAAGCACGATTTTTCAACTTCCCAAAATGAAACTATGCGAATGCGATACTCCTGTTGTGAATGCGAAGCTTTCTTTCTCCAAACTATGAGAACGCGATACTCCAGGTACGAACGCGAATGGCAATTCCACTGGACCCCCAGATTCTTATATGCGAACGCAAAGCACAATCATCTAGCCTTCCGCGAACGCGACCCCCAAATGTGAACGCGAAGGAAAAATTACCTGCCTTCCAATTTTTCCTCCTACGCGATCGTGACACAGCCTAAGCGATTGCGAAAGCCAAAAACTCTACAACACTGAACAACAAAATCTGCAATCTCACAAAGCCAAAAATGGTCCGTTTGACCATCCGAAACTCATCCGAGGCCCCCCGGGACCTCAACCAAAAGCACCAACACATCCTAAAACCTCATTCAAACTTGTTCCAATCATCAAAACACCTCAAACAACACCAAATCCACCAATTCATACCGAATTCAAGCCTAAGTTTTCTAAAACTTCCAAAATACGCTTTCAATTAAAAACCCAACCAAACCACGTCCGAATGACCTGAAATTTTGCACACACATACCAAATGACATAACAAAGCTACAGTAACTCTCGAAATTCCATTCCGACCCCCGGATCAAAATCTCACCTATCAAACGGAAATTGCCAAAATACTAACTTCGTCAATTCAAGCCTAATTCTACACCGACCTCCAAAACCAATTCCGATCACACTCCTAAGCCATAAATCACCTCCCGTAGCTAACCGAACCATCGAAACTCACATCTGAGCCCTCTAACACATAAGTCAATATCCGATTGACGTTTTTAACTTAAACCTTCTTAAAAGACTCTAAGTGTCTCATTTCTTACCAAATCCACTCCGAATGCAAACCAATCAACTCGACCACATAAAATACAGATAACGAGGCATAAATAAGTAGAAATAGGGGAAGTAGAGCGGTAACTCATGAGACGACTGGCCGAATCGTCACAAGTACTTAGTATTAGAATTGTAGGAGTACTTAGTATTGGAATTTCTAGTAAGCCATACCACATAATCATCTAGAAATATGATAGCATCTAATTAGTTGATTTCTTTCATTAAACAGGATATTGGTCAAAATGAAGAAGCATTAGAAAAATTAATGGATGGCCTGCAACTACACTGGGAAACTTCTGAAATAATTTTTTTCCTCTTTTGTTCTATTTGTTCTTACCGGAAAGCATGAACCCTTTTGAGTGAACTCAAGGGAATGCCTAGAAATTAATGGAAACCGAAATTGAATCCCTTATATACCATGTGCAACCAACCTAGTAACAATATGATGTCTACAACAAAGAAATCAATAGGGATAAATTTGAAAAAGAGGAAAAAAGCACCAATGACGTCCAATTGAACAAATCGAATAAGAAAACAAGAAATCCCTAAGGCCACTCCTAAATAAAAAGAAAAATAACAGCAAAACTAACGTTTCAACTAGAATGTGTAGCTAGCTATTTGTTTTATTAGTATTTCTTTGGACCTAGAACTGGCATCAAATTGTGATCACTTATATATATATATATGCACGCCAATCAAGTATACTCAAGTGCTACTATTCTAGTTTCCTCTACTAAAAAAGTGTATGTTTCCAAAACCGAGCAAATATTTGTACAATGATACTTCAAATCAAAATAAGTCCCAGAAGAGATAATTATTGTTCAATATATTATATGGTTACAACACAGCCGAACAAGTGAGCATACAAACATGGAGCAACTATAATGATATTTCTTTATATCTATATTTTCGCTCGATATATTAATTGGTGCAAAAATTCAAATGTTATAATGACATATGCAGTAATTATCTTCAAAAATGCTTCCTAAAATCCAAACTGGTAGCTCCCAGAATGTATAAAATTCAGCAGAACTGGTTAGTCCTGTTAGTAGCAAAAAATATTATATGTAAATAAAAGAAAATTTTGACCAGGGCAAATGCAAAAAGTAATGCAAAAATATCCTTTTAGACAAACCAACAGTTCAAAGGAGGGACGTAAGTAATCCAAAATAGAAACTCAAAAGTTTGGCACCAAAAATTTTTAATCCAACAAGGTTGGGCAAGAAAATGTCAAGCATGAGTGAATGGTAGATGCGTAAAATCTGACTTCAGAGAGATTTTCTAATATTTACTTCTTAACATAGTTTGCGCCAGGAGAAATAATTAACTGTATGATAACTTAAGCTAATAAATTTCTTTCTTTTTTTTATATTAAAAATAATGGTGATTGCAATTATATTTGAGACAGTAGAACAAGAAATAGCATGGTAGAGAGAAAATTACATTTTCGTCTTGGACAACGACAATATGGAATCGGGTCTTTCCATCTTTACTTTTCCTTGGCCGAGGTTTCTCAATCACTTGTACTTTTGCGATCCACTTTTTTGTTTATGGAGTGATCTTGTCAATGGTTAGTCTGTACTCCATATGTTCTATACACTCTGCAGTGTAAAAGAAGAAAAAGAACAAAAATAATAAATCATCATTTACTGAAGATAAACTATAGACACCGACGGATAATTAAATAGAGGAACTGTTAAGATGTTATTTGTTTATAAACTACACGTCATATCAATTAGCACACGAATCTGGAACTATGGTAGTCTTACTGCACCAAGAATCGATGGGGGTTGCCTACGTATCCCACATCCGGTGAGGATCAAACTGGCATAGTTCGGGCAGATTTGACAAAATTAAACCAACTATTTTTCAAAATAAAATTTTCTTTTTCTTTTCCTTTTTTTTTTCAAAATTTCGGAGAGTTTCAGTATATTTTGGACATCGATTTTTTTTCCAAAACAGGCAATTATCTCTAACACCCATGTTGTGTCAACATTTATGTTTTTAAAAAATATAAGATTATTTCTTGTCTAAAAATATTTTTTGGATCTTCTTTGACTGCTAAAATTATATATAGGAATTATTTTCTACCAGGATGTGCGTATGTTTCTTAGCTCTTGTCCCCTACAGAGAAGTGTCACTTTTGTACATATTACTTATTATTATTAGCAACATGTACCAGATCTGCACCCGAGTGTCTCTGTATGACCATGCTAGCCAATGTTGCAGCCCATTGTTGTTTTGTCTTGGGTCAAAATAATTATGTACAAAGAAGATATCCTCTCTCGTCTGCATCACTTCAATGAATGCATTCTGATTGCTACGAACTAGATTGTGTACCAGCAGTATGTTGTATCGGCTTCTTCATAATTTTCTTAGCTAGGATACTATGTGCTCTAGTTGCAAAATCCTCATAAAATAGCCTTTTCAATAATTTTATTGTACACAATATTTTCTGTGCAGTGATCATCATAGCTACCTGGTATAGTGGGTCCAATTAGCACTTTCACACAGTTCAAACTCTTTGCTCTAGACAAAGCAACATAAAGTTGACCGTGTGAAAAAATAGGTTCTCACAAATAAA
Source organism: Nicotiana glauca (assembly GCA_026770625.1). Classification (NCBI taxonomy): domain Eukaryota; kingdom Viridiplantae; phylum Streptophyta; class Magnoliopsida; order Solanales; family Solanaceae; genus Nicotiana; species Nicotiana glauca. The sequence continues at coordinate 37,528 of MU742116.1, forward strand.
TTTCAACAAAATCCAATGTCTGGCCTTGTGCTTTATTTATTGTCATGGCGAAACACAATCTTATGAGAAAGTGTGTCCTTTTAAATGGGACAAGAATTTTTTCGTCTTGGGATGATAGTAAGGGTATTCTTGAGATAAACACATGTATTTTTTTCAAGTCACCCACTGAAATATTGGCGCTAATGACATGTGATTTAAAGTCGTAGCAAGTCAAACGTGTACCGTTACATAAATCCTCAAGCAGATTTAAATTTCATAATAATATAATTGTACAGTTCTTTTTCAATGTTAATTTGTATGGCGCAGATAGGTGGATTTAAACTATGTAGCAAATCCTCATACTATGATTGATCAGTATGTTCAATGGTTTCATCAATGCCAACAAAAGTTTTTGCTTCCTCTGGAAATCGAGCAACAAGCATGTCGTTAATCTCATCAACGAAATCATTCTTAGTTGTTAGGATAACACGAGAGCTTGTGCATGATGAGGAAGAAAAAAATATATGCAAATATGGATAAGTTATCGTGAACAGTTTATCCAAAGATTCCTTTCCAGTTGTATAAGAAACAATGAAGGATGCTGGTATTTCAATCTTATTTGTTGATGTCACTTTTACTTTTCCATTTCCTACTCTCAACAAATAATTACAAAATAAAGGATCATCTTTTGCTCTCATATTTTCAAATAACCGCAACCTTTCAAGTTCTTCCCAGATATGAGAATATAATAAACTTTCATTAATAAAATCTTCTTTTCCCCCATTTCGAACTACTGAAAGTGTTTGTCTGAAGTCACCTCCAAAAACTACAACCTTTCCACCAAAAAGTATCGTTGCATCCATTAAGTCCTTTAAAAGTAAATCAAGCAGTTCAATTATTCTTTTTTTTGCCATAAATACTTCATCCCATATGATTAATTTTGCATCCTGAATCAAACATGCTAGTGAGCTTTGCTTGCTAATATTGCATATGACATTCTCGTCAATATTTATGGAATTTTAAAACGTGAATGTGCAGTTCGTCCACTAGAAAGTATAGAAGCAGCTACACCGGAAGTGGCAGTTACCAATGCTATATATCCTTTAGATTGTATAGTTGCCAGCAACGCACGGTACAAGAAGGTTTTTCCAGTTCCTCCTAGACCATCAATAAAGAATACTCCCGCTTTGTTTGAAAAAATTCTCTTTGTAATTACATTGTACGCGTTGAGTTGATCTTCATTCAACTTTTTGTGTAGCAGTATATCCTCTTCTGTTAAAATGATGGTCCTTTCATAGTACACCTCTTTTGCGTCTTTCGCAACTATAGATGACCTTATTATTTCTGGAATGACATGATATTCATTTATGTCGTCACCCATAGAGTGCAATATATCGTTAATATTGTTTATAACCATGTATCATATGTCTCTTTTGTGAATATTAGGTAACAAGTTGTAACCCTCGGAAATGTGCTCTTCAAATTGCTCCCAAAGTTATCTTGGGTTAGTCGGATTGAAATAGATCAATAATATAGAAAATAAATGTCTCAAACTGTATGGTATTTGGTAACTTGCTGCTTCAGACATGCATTCTGTCAAGCTATTATCACTCTGTAGTAATCCGCGTTTTTTTCGCAGATTCTCTAAAGTTGTTGCAACATTCTCCGTTAACAGTTAGTAAATCCCTATATGATCTTGGTCCTCTAATATTCATTAGTAACATCCTAAAGTAGTATCGTTCTCCTTCTATTAGATGACATGTTACTACACGACCAATAGCACGTTGTTTTTTCTGGCATGTCCATATTTTCTCCGTTGTAGACCAAATGAAATGTTCGGGGAATTCTTGGTATAATAGATTGAGTTCTCCAGCATCTATGTTTGTTCTATTTATTTCAAAAATCATGTTAACGTCGTCTGCTTAATCATTGTATGATTTACAAGCGTATCTATGTTTGCGCTGCTTTTAAATGAAACAAATTATTGTCCTTTAAGGTAAAGCTGAAGAGGGCATACACTCGGGTACATTTCACTGACGGAGAAACCGTACAACCTCCACATAGCTTCCGGAGGCGAGACCCATCTAGCAGACTAATATTCTTTTATCTCGTCTATTACTTCTGCGTTGGTGTCCTTATTGTGTACAGAAAATGCAATCTTATCGTGTCCTTTACATATATACTTATAAAGATGCTTAATGACCTTAATATCAGAACATATCTCAATATTTACATGGCAATCAAATTTTTCCGAGCAAAAAAGGATTATATGGAACAACCTATGAGTTATCCAAGTATAGTTCTCTTATTTTTACGACCACTCCTGTATTGCATCTTCTATAAATTGGATAAGATTTTGTTCCTTTTCATGTCTGGTCCGCAAAGCTTTTTGGGTATTTGAATTTACAGTAACCTTTTTTCTTCATACAAGAATTTGTTGGGTTTAGATTACCGCACGGACCATGCATCATGTATTTAAGAACAATTGAATATAAATCTGGTTCTGCCTTTTCATCAGGTATTTCTGCACTAATAATATTATCGTAGGCCTCTGGTGTCACGACCCTAAACTAGAACCCGGTCGTAATGGCGCTTCTCGTGAAGATAATGCCAGTCGACACATTCCCATTTTAATTTTTTTAAGCAAATAAAATAATAAGTATTAAGTCTTAAACATGATAAAATCCCAAAATAAGCAGTAAACAGTACAACTTGCGAAAAACAAAACCAACATAGCCCGACATTGGGGTATCACCAGTCATGAGCATCTATCAATATACTACAAGTCTGAAGAGTCTACAAAGAAATTTAAGAATCACTAACAAGAGAAAGGAAATGAGATAAAGGGGGAGAAGCACGGGGCTGCAGACGCTGCGCAGCTACCTCGTGAACTCCGAAATCTGCCGGGAGCTCTCAACCCTCGCAGGCAAGATCAGCAGTGCCTGAATCCGCACATGGGATGCAGGAATTAAAGTGATTACTCCAACTCAGTGAGTAATAATCATAAATAAAAATTGAGAAATAAGAAAACCACGTAAGCCACATCACAGGCTATAAGGAAGCAGTAAAAGCCAGTAAAGCAGTAAAGGTGTGTAAAGTCACTTTAGTTCACTTTAAACTTCATGAAATGCCTTTTTAACAATTAAGCAAGTAAATGACATGCAACTAGGAAAGATAAACACATAAAGGATTGCCCCTCAGGCACAATGTCTACAAAATCTGCCCCTCGGGCAGTATTATAGAACAATACCAGCCCCTCAGGCTATATCTCACATCACAATGGGTACCCACGCTCACTGGGGGTGTGCAGACTCCTGTAGGGGCCCCTTACGGCCCAAGCGCAATATCAAGCCATCTCGTGGCATCATCACAAGACTCTCGGCCTCATATCAATAAGCCACCTCGTGGTGTACCAATCTTAGGCCCTCGGCCTCATAATCATAATCAGGTGTTTTCTTATAACATAGGCCCTCGGCCTTACTCAGTCAAAAGTTCTCACAAGCCACTTGGGCAACAGTAAAATATGATGCTCAGCCCAAATTATCATTTAAAATATCATTTTAACTGTTAAAGCAGAGTAGACATGATTGAGTTATGAAAATAGTAGAATATAGAATGACCGAGTACAAGTATAAAGTTAAAACAGTGAGGAAATATCAGTAAAAATCTCCTAAGGGTTCAAATAGTTGGCACGAGGCCCAAACATGGCATTCAGCCCAAAACATGGTGATAGCAAATAGTTTTCAGTCAAATACGCGGTAAAATGGTCATTCGGGATGGACTAAGTTACAATACCCAACATTGCACAACTCCACGCTCGTCATCTCGCATGTGCGTCACCTTAATATAGCACACCGATTTTTAATTCGGGGTTTCATACCCTCGAGACAATATTTGCAATCATTACTCACCTCTACCCGGTCCAAATCTCTAGCTCGCGATGCCTTTGCCCCTCGAACCGGCATCCAGATGCTCCAAATCTAACCAAAATCAGTGCAAAACCATCAAAATATGCCAAGGGAACAAAGCCCATTTGAAAGAAATCAAATTACAATATAAATTCCAAAATTGGCCAAACTCGACCCCCGAGCCCATGTCTCGGATTCTAATGAAAATCACATCAGAGGACTCCTTATCACTCCCCAAGTTCATTCATACCAAAAGCATCAAAATCCAATCACAAACGACCCCTCAAATCCCAAATTCTAGGTCTCCAATTATAAGCCCTAGTTTTTCAATTTTAGGCTTAAGTTCCATGATTAATTAGGTAGAATTCACATAAGAATCGAGTATTAAGTCCATGAGTCTTACCTCCAAGTGTTTCCCCTTGAATCCCTCTTCAATCCTCTTCAAAAAGCACCAAATCGCTCGAAAATGGTGTAAGTTAACCCCGAAATCGCGGACAAGATGGCTATTTAAACATTTTGCCCAGACCTCGATTCCTTCTTCGCCAATGCGGTCAACACCTCGCGTTTGCGAAGCACAAATTAACTTTGACCAAAAATCCTCTTACGCGAATGCGAACAGCCACTCACGAATGCGATTGCTCCTCAGCTCCACCTTCGCGAACGCGCTCCCCTTCTCGCGAACGCAATGAACGACTCAACCTCAAACCCAGTTGCCCAATTTCCTCTACACGAATGCGGATCCTCCCTCACGAACGCAATTCCCGATGAACCCAACCCTTCCCGAATGCGGATCCTTCCTCATGAATGCGAAGGCTAAAATCTCAGCCTCCTCAACTAACCCTTTGCGAATACGAGGGCCTACTCGCGAAAGCGAAGGCCATTTCTCTGCAACACTTAACAACAATTTTCTGCAACTCTCAACATCTAAAAATGATCTGATTGACCACCCAAAACTCACCCGAGGCCCCGGGACCATAACCAAAAATGCCAACATATCCTGTAACATCGTTCAAACTTGTTCCAACCTTCGAAACGCTAAAAATAGCATCAAAACACCAAATTCGCATCGGATTCAAGCCTAAGAATTCCAAAATCTTCTAAGATTTAAAACCCAACCAAACAACGTTCGAATGACCTGAAATTTTGCACACACATCCCAAATGACACAATGGAACTACTGCAACTCCCAGAATTCCATTCTGACCCCTATATCAAAATATCACATATCAACTGGAAAACGCCAAAAATCCAATTTCTCCAATTCAAGCCTAAATCTACTTCGAACCTCCAAAACACATTCCGATCACGCTACTAAGTCCCAAATCACCTCCCGGAGCTATCCAAATCATCGAAACTCACATCCGAGCCCTCTAACACATAAGTCAACATCCGGTTGACTTTTTCAACTTAAGCTTCCTCAAATGAGACTAAGTGTCTCAAACCTTACCAAATCCTTTCCGAACCCAAGCCTGTCACACCTCCTTTTTCCGAAAGGCTTTATCTATACCCCGGGAAAGGGATATAATAAAGAAGGAGTTTTTCCAATTTAAGGACAGTCGGAACGGGATTAGTTTATTTTAATTTTTAGAGTCGCCACTTGGGAAAATAATGGTGTCCCAAGTCACCGGTTTAATTTCGAACCGAGGAAAGTTTGACTCTATTACATTCTACGAACTAGAAATCCGGATAAGGAATTCTGTTAATCCGGGAGAAGGTGTTAGGCACTCCCGAATTCCGTGGTTCTAGCACGGTCACTCAATTGTTATATTTGTTTTTATCTGATTTCTTTATATGTTCCATTTTTACGTGCCTTTATCAATATTCCGCTTTATTAGTTTTAAGCATTGCAACGTCATGAAAATGCATTTCGAGCCACACCGTACCAGTACGCCTGTGGCTTTTAATACACTTCAACTTCGTTGAGATTTAGATTTGGGTCACATAAATGTGCACCCATACTTGAGAATGTGTATTATAAATCACGCCTAAAGTATCTACGTCTTGTTAACTTTGGGAAAGACCGTGAAATTTGCTAAACGGTCCTTCCAAATCTAAGTATTTTTATGACAATTAATTGAGGGCCCCGTAATTGTATACTTAAAGCGGCGAGGCTCATCTCCGTTTTTATTGATTAAGGTCAAACCTAAAGCTTATATTTTCATTTATTTTCCACTAAATCTATTTCAATTTTTGGTAAGACTAATATTAGCAAGTAACTACAAATTTAGGCCTCTTAGAGGTTATTCGACAATATGAGAGATTTAATTAAACCCATTAATACTATGTTTGAGCCCTATGAATGAACAGCTCTTAAATTTGAACCTACAATTATTGCACTAGTGTATGCACAGTTTATTACACTATTATTGATTGACCAATTTATACGTTGCATTGGAACGCATTAACAAGCATTTAAATTTTTAACTAATCTCCAAATTTGAGTTTTCTGTTAGAGTCTGAATTTGTACGTATATTTTTCAATACCAAAACTCTACTAAATCTCTTGCCGGCCATTGATTGCTTCTTTGAAACCTGAACTTAGTTACAACTAAATACCTAGTAATGTAACATCAGAATTTTCGCTAATATACTGTATCTAAACTAAATTCGTCGTCACAATTTCATTAACATTTTTGAAAACAAACATAGCTAATCCTTCCAGGGAAACATAACGTCAATTATAATTCAACAACACTACAACTGTATCCTTTTATATTCTAAGTGTTCAAATGTTCAAATGTTCGCAAATAAGGAATATTCAACAACACTATAACACTGCACGATCCAGATTTAACTTGAAGTGTTCAAATGTTCTAAAAAAACAGTCCAGTCTTACACTCTATTATTCAATTCAGTTCTATTCTATTATGAATATAAATCTACACTAAAATACACAACATTATTTGAATCAAAATGGAGACTTCAACAGCATTGCTCCACAACTTCACTTTAAATCAAAGATGTACAGAATTATAGACCTGAAAATGTACCTGAGAAACTCCAGAAGATTAAGAAGAGAAAGTCAGCAGATTATACTTGAAAACTATCAGATACAGAACAACAGCAACAGCATCTCAACAAATCAAGTCCAATGGCAATAGGAATTTAAAGCCTCCAGATCCTTTTCAAATATCGATTGAGATCTCAGCAACAAAACAGCATTCAGATGCTTGAAAACTAGTTTTTTTTTTAGTTCAAACTAATCCAGACTTGAAGTCAATGAGTATATGATTTCGATGAATCAAAATTGAGTCAACATTTGAGAAAATTGAGATGAAACACTGCAATTCGATTGAAAAAATTCTCTATAATATTGACTTTGATTTTCTATTGAATTCACTTGTTTTTGGATTTTTAGGAGAGGAATTTGAAGTTTGGAAGAAGAAAATTGAATCTGAAATTGTGTAATTTCAGATTTTAGAAAATAGCAGATATTTTTGGGAATTTTTAGGGTTCTAAAGCCTATAGGGTTCAAAAGTCCCTAATCAAGGCAAATACATGCCTATTTATAGAGTTAAATGAGAGGGAACTTTAGATTTCATTTATTTGCTTGTTAGTCCTCTAATTTCTGACTTGTTGCACAAGTAAGTGCAATTGCTTATCTAAAATTTAAACTACAGCCCTTTCTAGAATATTCTAGCTAATTCTATCATATTTCTACACCTTTGTAATATCAATTCTGCCCTCACTTGCATTTAATATTTACTAAATTGCCTTTTATACTGCCTATATTACCCCTACTTCATAAGGTTTATTATCCTTATGCCACTTTCTCTACCCAGAATACCCCTGAAGCCTTTCTACAATTACCATTAACCATCTTAACCCCAAAATATCCTTTTACTAATCTGAATTACATCCTAGTTTCAATCAAATTTCAGTAATTAAATTCTACAGCTATAACCAGTCTTAACAACTAACTAAGGTATTTATTGATAACGATTAATAGACTTAACTAAGCTAAACCAACTACACTGATTAAAACCAACTAATTATCAACACTAAGGAACAAAACTTAGACTAAAAATTAACTTGATAATCACATTTAGATCAGAACTCAAAGCAACAGAAATTAAAACAGAAAATTCACATTAGACAATAGTAAACACAGCACCAATTAAAAATAAGAATTTTAACGTCTATACTATACTAAAATTAATGTGGATTATGGCGGAATTGAAAAACAATCCTATGTTACCTATTGAGCAGAAATCATGATATATATATCTATCTTAGCACGAGAATAGTAATAAAGAATTTGTTAACGAACTTACTGCCAAAACCAAAATCTAATTCACTACCAATTTTCAAAGTCCAAACTTAACGAGTCAAAATCCAATGAATATTAACCCCAAAGACTTGACAAAAATCATGCATGCAGGCATAAAAATAAGGAAGAAAAGAAAGAAAACTCACTGAATCAAGAAATACAGCCAGCCTTTGGAATCCCCAATCATCCAAAATTCCGACCCGTAACATACCTAACCAGGTATTTTTCATAAGAAAATCACCTGATTAGGTATGTTATGGTCCGAAATTTTGAGGATTTATTATTTTCTTTTTCTCTCTTTTTTCTTCTGTTCTTTTCTTTTCTTCATTTTTCTTGATTTTCTAGGGTTTTCAAAACCTTGGGTATCATTTCTTGGGATTTTTAACCTTAGGCAGACCGTTGAATCTTCTTTTAATGAAAAGACTCTTAGATATTAGGGCTGAGTGTTTTGGGGATGTCATAGGGTGGCT
>MU742118.1:3921-19972 GCA_026770625.1 Nicotiana glauca
AAACCCCTCAGAATTACAAAGAACACTGATCACTAACTATCAGATTATACAGCTATAACCAATCCTAGTCTTAATTCAGGCAGTGATTCAAAGCAGAAGGGTCAAGATCAAAATCAAGAAAGTATCAATCAAAGGGAATGAGTTGATCATATTGGGAACCAATCCTGATCAACTCAAACCCAATGAAGCTATCAAAACTGAACATCCACAAGTTCGACTCAAACCAAATTATCACAGAAAAGGGAGAAGGCTGGTAATTATACAGGACTGGACAAAATGGCCTATTACTATGTTCCTTCAGTTTTCAAACAAATTTAGTTGACGACACTTATTTAGTCGACTATACGAGCTACAACAAACAACAAACACAGAGTAAACAAACATGTTGATCCATAGCCTTGGGACGGAACACATAATCTAATATGAACCAATCTACTTGACGACTTTAAACAAGTTTAAACATCTCATGATAAATATAATTAACCAACAGGCAGAAGAAATCGACCAAATAAAAGGTCTGGTTGGAGATGAGCAGAACAGTGGATACGAAATTGAAAAATTGACTAAAACTAAAATAAACAAATAGACAGATATAAACACAAAACAGAACAAAAGAAGGGAAAAATACCTCAGGAAACTCAGAAAGAGTCGAACTTGACTTTAACTCGAACTTGAACCTTTTCGAGGCAAAACGGACCTTAATCAGGGTATCCTCAGTTGAGAATACCCGGATTAAGGTCCATTAGACCTTGAACATCCATCGACTTCAAACTGAAATCCAACTTGGGATTCGTGTTCAGGGGGTCAAAGAGATTAACTGGTGTTAATTTGGTAGTCGTTGGCATCGTCGCTGCCAGGTTTGCGACGAAGGGGAAGGGTGGCGGCTGGCTAGGGTTCTTGATGGTTTGTCTCTAAGGTTTGAGAGAGACGATGTGAGGGGGGGGTGTTTGGATTGGGGGCGTGGGGTGTAAGGGTAATATTATATACGAGATAGAAGATGGGATCCTGGCCGTTGGATCAAGTAGGATTGATGGCCAGGATTTCTTGCCAAGGAAGGAACGACGTCGTCTCAATTAAATGAGATTGGGTCAGTTTCAAAGGGTACGGGTCGGATTAAATGGAGAGCTTGAGGCCGTTGGATGAGATAGGATGGACGGTTTAGATCAGGCGTATCAAAACGACGCCATTTGGATTAGAAGGACACCTGATCTGGGCCGTCTATTGGATTTGATCAACGGCCTGCATGTAGACGCCAATACGACGTCGTTTGGTGCGTCTCTAATGGCTTTGGTGAGACGGACCGGGCTGGCACATAATTTGGGCTGGATTCTTTGCAGTTTTAGCCCTTTTTTTAATTTTCTTAACTAACCATACTTAATTTAAAGCCACCTTAAATAAATTAAAAGAAATGAAATTATACGCCTACTAATTAACACTCAAACCATTAATACCAATTACACATTTAAATAAAATTACCTGATGACAAAGAACAAAAATGCGCTTTTTTGTAATTTTCTTTTTAACCACTTTATGGTTGATTAATTCTTATGAACGCGCAATTAATTCCTAACTGCCTGCAACACGTATTTTTTTTATTATTTTTTGATCAATTTAACAAATAAACACACACATACAAATGCTAAAGAAAGATAACACACAATCCACAAAAATCAAATGCAACACAAAACTATTTTATTTTATATTTTTGGAAGTAATTGTCGTGAGAGCAAAAATCACGTGCTCACAAATATTATAGAGATCAACCCAAGGAGGAACTTAATTGAGGCGTTGGTGCATTTTTGGGATCCTAATAACAACATATTCCATTTTAATGGTTTTGAAATAACTCCCACTTTAGAGGAGTTAGCTGGATACACAAAGTTAGGCGATGAATTTCGGAAGAAGAGACCCTTGGCCCCGAGGGATGTCACTGGCAGTAAGTTCCTTGAGCAGATAACAATCAGCCAAAATAAAATAGCAAGTATGGAACGTGGGCACGTTCGATTAGATTTCTTGTACGATAGGTATGGGTGTCCGAGTGGATTTTCAAAGCACAGGAAAAAGCTTGATAATAAAATTGGATACAAAACTTGGCAAAGCCATGGGCGGAGAGCTTTCCTTGTGGCATTTCTAGGGAAGATGGTTTTCCCGAGGCATGACAAAAATATTGATATTCGATTATCTGGCATAGTTATCTCTTTATTACGTGGAAAGGATGTTACTATCATTCCTATGGTATTATCAGATATTTACCGTGCCCTAACCAAATGTCAGGAAGGGAAAGAGTTCTTTGAGGTATGTAACATCATACTCCAGATATGGTTTTTAGAGCACCTTCTCCTTCACCCCATACGGGTAAATTTTAGCGTACATTGGTGCAACAATGAGCTTAAAGATAGGTCTAAAGTTTTGACCAAAGATAGTAACTTCCCCAAGGGCGTCGAAGCATGGAGAGGGTATCTTCAAAATTTAACTGCTATTGGAATCACATGGAAATACCAATCATTCTCACCAAAAGAGGTCATATATAGGTCTTACCACCATTCGTTTTTTATTTTGATGGGTCTTCGGGGTTTTCAGCCGTATGTGCCTATGAGAGCCCTATGCCAATTAGGTCTAAAACAAGTTGTGCCCACAGTGGAGAACATGCAAAGATTCATGTGGGAGGTGACATCGGAGGATCTTGTTCGTGAGGCCTATGCTACGCAGGTTTTGGATGAAATTAAGGTGCTCGAATTTCATAGTATGATAGAAGATCAAGATCAAGGAGAGTTAGACCCCGCATATTTTGAGTGGTTCTATGACCAAGATGCTTTTGGATCTAGGCAAGAGACAATTCTGAAGGGCACGACAGAATGGGAGACTGAAATTAGAACAAGAGTGGGGCAGGCCAAGGAGGAAATAGCAAGAGATTATGAATCCATCATCCGCGAACTACGTAGCGATATAAGTATCGTCAACGTGAATAGGGATTTGCAGTATATGAGTTTAAAGAGGAGAAAACCAAATTAATATATGAGGTTCAAGCGCTTCAAGCATAGCTTCGACAAGCGAGAATATAAGATGCTACTCAGCAGCAAGCGGTCGTTCCAAAGCATGAAGAAATGCATTACAACCTTATCATCCATGATCTAAGGGCTCGGGCCAGGGCTTCAGAATCAAGTAAGAACCAGCTAGAGAATGAGCTAGCAAGGGTCCAGAACCAGCGGAATCTGGTATCACAACGCGAGGCATATATATCAGACATAGCCAATAACCATGAATGACACATCCAATTTTTAAGTCGGAGCCATGAGCATGTTAGAAGGAGGGTCTATGAGGTGGCTACTTATACCGCTCGAGGGTGTGTGACTTGTCAGGGTTTGACCCGAGAGCAATTTGCTACGGTAGCACCCAACTTCGCACACCACATTACCAGAGACTTAAGGCGCATATACCATGATATGAGAGGTCAGGCGCAGGAATAAGCACCGTAACTACAATGATGCTGGGGGATTCTCATTCGGAGATTAGAGTCTTCTTTTAGTTGGCAGTCCACTTTGATTGTTCATTTGTAGTCATCAAGTTTGTAAGAGTCTTTTAGTGTTTTCAGTATTGCTTAAATATTCGTCTTGTTTGAGTCAAGTCCGGTCTTGTTTAAAGATTCATCTTTTGGGTTGTATCTTTATGTAATTTTCCTTTGTCTTGTACCAAAAAAAAATCAAAAATCAATGAAAAATATTTTGTTTTAGGAAAATTCAAAAATAAACCAAAAAAAATGTTGTTTTTGTACATAAAAAAAAGGAAAACTTTGTTTTGTTAATTTTTTTTTTAAAAAAGGGGGTCATGTCGTTGAACTACGTAATGATCTTATTCATGTGGCGATATGATATGTAGGCAACCCCCAAAAGGTTCGATCGAAATATTTTTCAACAGCTCTAAAATAAGGCAAGGTGTAAAAAAACAAAAAAAAAGGAAAAAAGAAGAGAGGAATAAATAAGAGTCTTAATAAGCAGCAACCTTATAAGCCGGAACGAAACATGAAGCCTTCCTAAAGCATGTTAGAGACGTGATAATGTTAGGAGCATAGCATAGTTACGTGTGATTCGTATTTATAAAATGGTTAACCCTAACACGTTTGTTGCCTCTTATATAGTAAGCTTAAGGTGGTTGGTTTGTAGTGAAACTGGAAACACACCATTATTTGACCAGATCTAATGGGAAAGTAGCGATGGCTAACAATGATGAAATTGAGTTGGTTAGTGAAGACCCTCTGGGTCAATCGGTTGAGCAAGAGTCGGAGGAAGTAAGAAGATTGAAACATCAACTGAGTGATGTGTATCAGGCTTGGGTCTCTGGTCAGCCTCTACCTCAGGGTCCCTCTAAGGGAACTTTGCCTCAGGGTCCCTCTAAGGGAACTTCCACCATACCCCATGCTACTCAACCACCGCTCCCTGCAACGAGCGATCACATTCTACCACCAGGGTATGTGCCAAACTACAGCTTCCATACCGTCCTTGGTATCACTAATGCGGAGGCTTCTGCCGCACCAGTTAGGAACATACCTCTCGTTGTTTCTGGTCCGCCTGTATATACAATCCCCCCACCAAATCTTGTGACGAGGCCAAACATCGAGCTGTTATCTCATGATTATGATAGCCAATACTACTCTCTAGATATGGCTTTTAAGGGTTCGACTCCACACAATCAGACCCCACAGTATTATTACCTGCAGAAAATGAAAAGGCTGTAAAGACAGGATAGCCAGATGAGATGGTCAGGAAAATGAAAAGTCTTGAGCAGAACATAAAGAACATACAAGGACTAGGTGGTCACAAAAGTGTCTCATTCAGTGATCTGTGCATGTTTCCTCACATCCATTTACCCCCAGGGTTCAAGACACCAAAATTTTAGAAATATGATGGACACGACGACCCTATCGCCTACTTGAAAAGGTATTGCAACCAGTTAAGGGGTACAGGAGGAAAAAAAGAGTTGCTGATGGCTTATTTTGGGGAGAGTCTGGTAGGGGTAGCCTATGAATGGTTCATTGACCAAGACATCTCTCACTAGCATGTTTGGGACGACATGGCCACGCTTTCATCAAACAATTTTGGTACAACATTGATATTGCGCCAGATCGCAATTCCCTGTCCAATATGATGAAAAAGCCAACTGAAAGCTTCAGGGAGTATAGCGTTAGGTGGAGAGAGCAAGCATCCAGAGTTAAACGACCTATGGATGACCGTGATTTAATCGCTGTCTTTCTTCAGGCTCAGGATCCTAATTATTTTCAAAATATATGGCTGTAATGGGCATACCTTTTGCTGATGCAATCGAGATAGGATAAATGGTCAAGAACGGCCTCAATACTGGCCGAATTATAAGTCAAGCGGCTCTCAAAGCAGCCACCAAAGAAATCCAAAATAGGCTGAATCGTTGTGTTAACCAAAAGAAGAAAGATGAGGAGGCCATGATGGTATCACGGGCAAAAAGAGACCAAAAAGGAGCATCTCAACCCTCGGATCCACGATACTCAATTGCTCCACAGTATGCAACTCAGTCTTTTGCCAAACCATCCAATTACCAACATATGCAGGCCCCAACTCTAACATACCTTCATCCGTGATATCAGAACTCTCAATCAGTCTATAACGCTCGTCCAAAACAAGAGTATGAAAGGGAACATAAATGGAGGGACAATTTCACTCCAATCGTAGAATCCTACACAAGTTTGCTTGAAAGGATAAAATGTCATCGTATGATTGAGCCGCTTCAAGGGTATATTTCTGATACATATGCAAAAGTCTTTGACTCTGATGTACGCATGTACCATTCTAATGTTCAGGGACATAGCATTGAGGGTTGTCGGGCTTTGAAAAAGGAATAGAAAATATGATTCAAGAAGAAATGATCGTGGTCCAAGATAATGGCACCCTAAACATCATGACCAAGCACGCATTGTTCGAATGATTTAAAATGATAAAGAATATGGGGACGGTTTGGTGGAAAATGTCAATAACCTATCCATTGAATGCAAGCAATCAAAATTGTTGACGATCTTGTTTGATGCTGATGTGCAAATTCAGCTAAGATGTTGAGCTTAATAATTGGAAAATCATTCCCTTCCTTGCCGGGAAGGAGTCTTGGTAACTTATTTTGTCATAATTTCTATCATCCGAATTATTTCGAGGTTGTGATCCAAATGTTGTTTGTTTGTCCTATTATCAAGCCTATCTATCCTTTAATAAATGAAATACAGCTTTTTTCTTTGTGTCATTTTAATCCATTGTGTTTAGTTCTTCTTGCATATATAATTCTTTTCTCGCCAATTTTAGTGATATGAAATGCATGCGGAGTTTTCGGCTAGATTTTAGAAAATCTTGTCCAATCTTGAATTGAATCGAGAAAAAAACACGTGGAGGAAGAGTAAGAGGTTAAAAAACTTTGATGATAAGCCTGTGTCAAGATCACATGGAACCAAAACAGTCATAAACACTGGTTTAAGGATAATTGAAAGTTTTGAAGTTTGGTTGGACTAATCAGCGAAAAGGTTTTTGTCATGGCATGCATAATCTGATCATATCAGGGAAGATGACCCAAATTCTCAAAGAAGGTGCATCCCAGGGAATTTAAAATGATTAGCTGGTACTAAAGTGCACCCTTCTACATCAGGATAAGGACCAAGAAAAGGTGACTCCAAATTGTCAAAAGTCATTTGTTGCGAACAAGATATTGACTACAAAACTATACAACTGACAAAACCAAGAAGAGATTCATGTCCATCAATGTCGAACCTGAGAAGAGATTGAATGTTTGGCATTCTTGAGGCTGCGAGGCCCTTTTTTCTGCTACCCAAATACTTTATATCCTTTGTTACCCCTTTTGAGCCTGTTTTATTTTTCTTTGACCTCTTTTGGAATCAAGTATAGAGTTAAAAAAAATCGAAGATCCATGCCACCAGAAAGATAGGAGCTAGGACAATGTGATTATAAAAATAATAGAAGAAAAGGAAAGAGAAAAGAAAAATAAAAAATGAATCGAAAAACAACAAAGAAATCTTTCATGTTAGTTTGAACTACATTTGACTTCATTCCTTTAAAGGATATGTAGGCAGCTCTACACTAGGGTTCAGTCTAACCAAATCAGAAAATAAATTCCCTAGTATCTAAAACTGGGGCAGATTTTGTTTTTTAATGTTTTTATGAAGATTCGATTCCAAGAGTTGTAAATATACAACCCTATCCTCTTGAGTCTATTTTGAGCCTTATTTTGACCCTTTCTTTCTAACCCTCTCCAAAAGCCTTCCAAATAAAGACCTTCCAAATAGTCTTAAGAATGCCAAGGTAAACATGCAGTAAGCAACAATTGTCACACAACGTAGAACAATGTCAAGTTGCTCGCACAAAAAGGCAAAAACAAAGAAGAGATAATGAATGGAAATGAGAGAGTCTTATTGGTGAAAACCCTCATGGGCACTATAAGGCGATGTTAAGTAGAGATAAATAAATGAGAGAGGTCGGTTGGTGAAAACCTTTCAGGGCACCACTGGTCGAAGGTGAGCTGTGATTTGATGCAAATTATTGGCACAAAGAGGCCAACTTCAAAGATGAAGAGGAACAACAAGAAGAAAGGGTAGATTGGATGGATAGATTTGGCCGCTCAGTCCAAAATACATATCATGATCATTAAAATTGGCTACCATATTCAAAGGAGCCTTTTTTTTCTTTCTCTCCCCATAAAGTGGCATTTTCAGTTAAATACTATTCCTTCTCACTTATACATCGCGTCATTTTGTCCATTTGCATTTTTATTTTTGAGTCAGTTATTGTTAAAACAACCGAGAAATGACTTCAACATCTGTTACCAGCTTTCCAATTGTACAAAGTGAGTTCTATCCTAGCACATCGAAGAGGACATCCCCAGGAATCAACATGCACAATAAGCTTGTTGAAGCTAAACGAGATCTGAAGGTTCATGCCAACAGAAGTTCCAAAAGTTTGCTGGTCTATTTGTTTAGAATCCAATAAAGAAAGGGCCACAAAATTGGTCATTGTTTCCTAGAAGTGCAAAATAAAGGATGTGGGGCATATGCGGCATTGACAAAGGCACGAATCCAACTGTGATTTCCTCTGATAAGATGAACAAGGTGTTTTGAAGACATCGAAAAGGTCGCTAAGCAAGACTTGCTTCATGGGCAAAGTTGATAGCACCCCAGACACAAACTAATAACGGGTGCAAAATAATCAAGTTTGATTTTTAAAGGAAAAAACTGCCAAAGTGAAGACTTGCTTTATAGACAAGGTTCAGCAACACCTTAGATATCCGGTTATGAAACAGCCGGAGGCGACGATAGAAAGCCGAAGTTTTTAGAACACGGTACAAAGCCTCCTAGCTATTTGGTACCATACTTGCATATCAGTTCTCTAACAACGAGGTGGCCGGCTGCAGATTCAAACTGCTCAGGGCATTCAAGACCACAAACCGACCACCATTGTTAAACTCACAAATGTTTCTTCGTTTGAAGCAGGAAACAAAGCAGTGTAGAATTGAAGTTCTCAATGGACGAGTTGTCACCAAAGGTGAGTTCTTCAAACTCTCTGCTTTTTCTTTCTAGATATGCTTATAATCACATAATCAACCACTGCATTTTCCAGCACTTAGTACATCAATCCTTAGTTGAGGTTCCTTTTGAAATAGGGCACACCACTCCCTAGCTGCATGTTTAGTATAGGGTACACCAATACCTAGCTGTATTTTCCAACATAAGGTACAACCATCTTTAGTGAGGTTCCATTTTAATACAAGGTATCCTATCCCCTAGTTACTTTCTCTCTTAGTGATACAAGGCGCAATCCGTTGGTTACATTCTCTCAGTGATATAAGGTTCCAATCCTTAGCCATATTCTCTCTTAGTAATACAGGGTGCCAATCCCTGGTTACATTCTTTCTCACTAATATAGGGCGCCAACCCTTGTTATATTCCCTCTTAGTGGTACATGGCGCCAACCCCTGGTTACATTCTTTCTCAGTGGTACAGGGTGCTAACCCCTGGTTACATTCTTTCTCAGTGGTGCAGGGTGCCAACCCATGGTTACATTCCCTCCAAGTCATTCAACCTCACTCGTAGGAGACACACTTCCTAGTTTGAGTCATTCCAATAGGTGATGCACTTCCTAATTTGAACCACCAATCCTAGGGGACGCACTTCCTAGTTTATGTCACGACCCAAAATCCACTAAGGGTCGTGGTGGCGCCGGACTCCATTGTCAGGCCAGCCAACTCAATACTAAATTAAATATTGTTTTAACACTTTTGAAATCCAGGATTTTTCCTTCATTATTTAGAAATTTTAAAGAATATAGTTTCAAATCAAATTTAAAAGTTAAGCAATTAATACAATACTTCGAACCATCCTAGAACCCGGTGTCACAAGTTCATTAGCATCTACTGATAAGAGAAATAAAATACAACGTATGTCTGAAATACAGTGGACAGGGAATAAATAATAAGAAAACACTGGAAGGAACTACACTAGCTGCGGGTCGTCTCGAACAATGTAGCTCACCTAGTCCCAGAGTCATCCATGCTGCTATGCCCAGTAGGCTGCTAGAGGTATATATACCTGTGCAACAAAAATGCAGAGAAGTGTAGTATGAGTACGTAATCAACGTGTACTCAGTAAGTATCTCGCCTAATCCCGAAGGAGTAGAGACGAGATGGTCAACTCTGACACTCTCTAATAGTCCAATGGTTATTTATCCTTAATATACATATTAAACAATGGATTTATATTCTTAGACATGATGCTAATCCAGATGGAGGAAACAAGTAAACATATAATTTCTTCATAGGAAATTTCCAAGATTTCTTTTCATTATTAACAATATGATCTCGAGCCATAGTGAGGCATGTAACAACTTAAATAAGTCCAGGCAGCAATATAAGCATGTGCAAATCATACCGAGGCGACGGCCCAATCCAAAAGAAATAAATGTGCACTTGTCGAGGGTCGACGGCGCGCCTATAGATGCATCTATTAATCTGCTGAAGCGTTCGGCCCGTTCCAAAATAAACACACACAAACAGACAATCAGTCAAGAAGTCAACATGGAGCAATTATTCAAGAAAGGCCAATTCTCTTTAATAATTTGAGAAAACGAAGTTTAAGTCTTTTTAGAAATCCATTTATTAGTTTAATGCGATCTATTACTTCACTCGTGAATCATCCATGCGACGCGGTCAACATAAAATAAACAATCACCCTACTCGCAAATCATCCATGCGACGCAGGTACACGTAAGATACATGCTCAAATAGCCAAATTAGAATTTTATCGGGGAATAATTATCCAAATAAGCGAATTCTCTGCTTAACAATTCAGGAAATGATGTTTAATATCTTTTTAAATTCGTTTACTAATCAAAGGTGATTTAAACAATTCAAGTCATCAACGGGTTCATAATTAATCCAAGTATAACATGATGATGGGTCTTAACTACCCGGACAATAGCATAATAGTAGCTACGCACGGACTCTCGTCACCTCGTGCATACGTAGCCCCCACATATAGGAGCACATAATCAATTATTCCGCCTATGGGGTAAATTCCCCCTCACAAGATTAGAAAGGAGACTCACCTCGCTCCGAAGATCCGCAACCGACATTCGACATTCTTGCGGAGACTTGCACCAATGCACAATGCTCCAAAACTAGCCAACGACCATATAAATCCATTAATAATTACTCAATTATACTTTACAACCCAATTTATAATAATTCCTAACCCCGAACGAAAAGTTGACAAAAATACCCTCGGGCCCACGTGCCCAGAATCCGAAATTTCTCGAAGATAAAGTTTACCCATGAACTCACGAACTCAAATATATGATTTTCTCTTAATTCCATACTCAAAATCATAGTCAAAATCCAAGAACACTAATTTTCTACATCTTCCTCTAACCCTCAATTTTTTACTCATTTACATGCTAAAAATCCATACATAATCAATGTATTTGACTCAAAAGTGATTGGGGTAACTTACCTCTACATTGACAATAAAATCCTCTCTTGAAGCTCCCCAAAAATCGCCCAAACCATGAAGAAATGGGAGAAATGAACTCAATCCCACGATTTAAAACAAGGTTCTACTTCGAGTCATTTCCGATTCTGCGGAAGCCATGCCGTATCAGCGGTTCCGCTTATGCGGTCCAAGGGCCGCTTCTGCGGCTCCTTCCCATGCTGCCCCTTCTCGCTTCTACGATGCCTCTTCAGCAGATGCGGTTCCGCTTCGGAGGAATTTTGACCGCATCTGCGGTCCTCAAGCTTTTGACCATAAACCGCTTATGCGACTCCCCGTTCACTTCGGTGGTGCCGCTTCTGCTGTCAACCAACCGCAGAAGCGAAAATACCAGCAACCAGATGCCTCTAGCTCTCTTCCAAATCCCAATTTTGATCCGTTAACCACCCGGAATCCACCTGAGGCCCCCGGGACCCCAACCAATCATACCAACCAGTCCCAAAACACATTACGGACTTGCTCGAGGCCTCAAATCACATCAAACAATGCTAAAATCATCAATCGACCCCCGATCCAAGCTTTATTAACTTTGAACTTTCCAACTTCTATATCTGATGTTTAAACCTATCAAATCATGCCCGATTGACTCAAATTTTGCACACAAATCATATTTGACATTACGGACCTACTCCAACTTTCGAAATCGGATTCCGACCCCGATATCAAAAAGTCAACCTCCGGTCAAACTTCTCAAAAACCTTCAAATTTCTATCTTTAGCCAATTGGCTTCAAAATGACGTACGAACCTCCGAATTCACTTCCGATCGCGCTCCCAAATCCAAAATCACCATACAGAGCTACTCACAGTCTCGGAATCCCAAACGGACATCGATAACACTAAAATGCACTTCAAACCAAACTTATTAAATTTCTTCCAAAATGCTAACTTCCACAATAGGCGCCAAAACGCTCCCGGGTTATCCAAAACCCAATCCGGGCATACGCCCGAGTTCGAAATTGTCATATAAACTTGCTGGAACCTTCAGATCCTGATTCCGAGGTCGTTTATTCAAAATTCCAATCCTAGATCATTCTTTCAACTTTAAGCTTCTCAAATGAGAATTTTCATTTAAATTTAACTCCGATCTTCCTGAATTTAAATTCCGACCATGCGAACAAGTCATAATACCTGAAATGAAGCTGTTCATGGCCTCCGACTGCTGAATAGAGTGCTAGTACTCAAAACGACCAGTTGGTTCGTTACAATTTAAGTGTTTCAACCTCACTCGTAGGAGACGCACTTCCTAGTTTGAGTCATTCCAATAGGAGACCCACTTCCTAATCTGAACCATCAATCCTAGGAGACGCACTTCCTAGTCCAAACCTTTCAACCAATCCTAGAAGATGCACTTCAAAGCTTGAGTTATTCCAATAGGAGACGCACTTCCTAATCTGAACTACCAATCCCAAGAGATGCACTTCCTAGTTTGAGTCATTCTAATAGGAAACGCACTTCCTAATCTTAACCATCAATCCTAGGAGACGCACTTCCTAGTCCAAACCTTTCAAACTCATTCGTAGGAGATGCACTTCCTAGTTCCAGCAATTCCAATAAGAGACGCACTTTCTAATATGAATCATTAATCCTAGGAAATGCACTTCCTAGTCCAAAACCTTCAACCAATCCTAGGAGATACACTTCCTAGTTTGAGTTATTCCAATAGGAGACGCACTTCCTAATCTAAACTACCAATCCTAGGAGACGCACTTCCTAGTTTGAGTCATTCTAATAGGAAACGCACTTCCTAATCTGAACCATCAATCCTAGGAGATGAATTTCTTATTCCAAACCTTTCAACAGGAGATGCACTTCCTAGTTTGAGCAATTCCAATAGGAGACGCACTTCATAATATGAATCATTAATTCTAGGAGACGTACTTCCTAGTCCAAACCTTTCAACCAATCCTAAGAGACGCACTTCCTAGTTTGAGTCATTTCAAAAGGAGACACACTTCCTAATCTAAACCACCAAATATTAGAAGACGCACTTCCTAATTTGAACCACCAATCATAGGAGACGCATTTCCTAGTCAAAGCCCTTAAACCTCACTCATAGGAGATACACTTCCTAGTTTGAGTCATTCCATTAGTAGAAGCACTTCCTAATCTAAACCACCAAATCTTAGGAGACGCACTTCCTAGTACAAGTCTCGCAACCTCATTCACAGGATACGCACTTCCTAATCTGAACCATCAATCCTAGAAGATACACTTCCTAGTCCAAGCCCTTCAACCTCACTCGTAGGAGACACACTTCCTAGTTTGAATCATTTCATTAGGAGACGCACTTCCTAATCTGAACCACCAATCCTAGGATACGCACTTCTTAGTCCAAGTCTTTTGACCTCATTCGTAGGAGATGCAATTCTTAGTTTGAGCCATTCCAATAGGAGACACACATCCTAGTCTGAACCATCAATCCTAGGAGACGCACTTCCTAGTACAAGTCCCCCAACCTCACTCATAGGAGACACACTTCCTAGTCCAAGTCTTTCAACCCTACTCGTAGGAGACGCACTTCCTGGCTTGAGTCATTCCAGTAGGAGATGCACTTCCTAATCTATACCTTTATTCCTAGGAGACGCACTTTCTAATCTAAGTCCTTCAACCTCATTCGCAGGAGATGCACTTCCTAGTCCGAGTCCTTCCACCTTACTCGTAGGAGACGCACTTCTTAGCTCGAGTCAACCCTGTTCATTCTTTAAAGAGATGCACTCCCTAATATGACTCACTAATCCTAGGAGATACAATTCATAGTTCGAGTCCTTCAATTTCGTAGTCATTCCAGTGAATACCTAATTTTTGCACTATTTTTACACCTCCTAAAGTTATTAGTATTTTGTTATTTTAATTTTTTTTTCTCAAATTTTGTGTCTTTAATTGCATATTTTCTATCATGAAAATACCAAAAAATATAGTTCCTCCTTCATTTGTGCATTTTAGGAATCGACTAACTTTTCAATTGGTGAATCAATCTAGTTAAATGATCATTTGAATAAGTTATTTAATTAATTTATTTGTTTGTGTAAATTTAGTTTAATTGTAACGACCTGACCGGTCTTTTTGAGAAATCAAGCCCCGTTTGGCGGCATAAGTTCTGGAACAGCTTCGTAATATGAGTATCGACTTGCATGCATGGTGGAATTCGGCTTTCAGATGGTTTAGAGTCAAATGTAGAGAAGAAACCTTGTTTTGGAAGTTAGAACAGTAAAAAGTTTACCGGAATTGGACTTTTGGGTAAACGACCCCGGAATGGGCCGTGGATGATCTCAACAGCTTCATATGGTGATTTTGGACTTAGGTGCATGCCTGGATTCAGATTTGGAGGTCCGTAGAGTAAGTTGAGGTATTTCGGCGAAAGTTGAAGTTGGAAAATGAAGAAGTTTGACCCACGGTTGACTTTTGATATATTGGGGTCGGAATGCGATTTCGAGAGTTGGAACGGCTCAGTTATGTCATTTTGGACTTGTCTGCAAAATTTGGCATCATTCCGAGTTGAATTGATAGGTTTCGGCATGAGATTCGTTATTTGAAGACTTGGAAGTTCATAAGCTTGATTTTTAGTTTTGATTCGTCGTTTTGATGTTGTGTTATGTGATTTGGGACTTCAAGCGAGTCCGTGTTAGGTTATATTACTTGTGTGTGTGATTGGTTGAGGTCCCGGGGGCCTCGGGTGTGTTTCGAATGCTCAACGGGTAAATTTTTGAAGTTAGAAGAAAATTGCAGCAGGCCTTCTGGTATTTTCGCTTCTGCGGCTTGGGAACCGCAGAAGCGGCTTGGTAACCGCAGGAGGAAAAGGTGGGTGTTGGATTGGGAACCGCAGAAGCGGTGTAAGTTCCGCAGAAGCGAGATTGGTGGAACGCAGAAGCGGTTGATCGGCTAATTGAGAGAAACCGCAGAAGCGGTTGGTTTTCCGCAAAAGCGGGACCGCAAAAGTGGTCCCTGTACCTTTAACCTCATTTAGTGGGTAATGTTTCTTTAACCTCATTTAGTTGTTTTCTATCAATATCTAGTTAAATCCACCATTAAAATTCGAATTCAAGGTCAAAATTGTGGAAAATTGGATGAAACTTCTTAGACTTAATTATTGTGATTTGAATAGGCATTTGACCTCCGATTTTGGAGATTTTTATATGGTTGGACTCGTGAGAGTACAAGGGTTCTGAAAATCTGAAAATTATTCGATTCCGAGATGTTGGCTGGAGGGGCATTTTGGTCATTTTACCTATTTTCGCGCCCTAGCTCTAAATTTTATAGTGGAATCAGTTGTTTGCAATATTATTTACAATGTGTGATTTAATTGACTAGATTTGGGCCATTTGGAGTCGAGAACTCGTGGCAAGAACGTGTTTGCTAGATGATGTTAGCCGGTTCGAGGTAAGTATCTAGCCTAACCTTGTGTGGGGGGCTTCCTCTTAGGATTTGAGTCTTCTATGTTGATTGTATTCCTTGCACGCGAGATGATGAGTGCGTGTTCAGATTTATTTGTGGTAAATTGATCCTTTAGGCTTTTAGATCCTTGTAATCACCGAATATGAAGTTGTACTTGAGCCGATTGATGAAAATCCTGTTTTACTTAAGTTGTTAACATTTAACTTTCTTTCTTATTTGCTTTATATTACTTGAAGCCTATTACTTGTGTTAGATAAGGAAAGCATGTCTACCTAATATAATTGCCTAATTGCTAAGTCGTTTAATCGTACTACGTGAAGCATGCTAGGCTAGTTCTATTCTGCTACTCCGTTTTTCATATTTATCCCTTGGTTGGTTTCTGGTTGTGATTGCACTTTTATTTTGGGACTACGGGACGGTATCTCGGGAGATCCATTGGACAGTTGAGGAGAGGGTTACAGGACGGTATCCTGGGAGACCCTCATTAGTATTTGAGATTGAGTGGTGTTTACCCTGTGTTTCTGTTTTATCCTGGTAGTTATTATTGTTTCGTTGATTTGCCTTATTACACTGCTGCATTTATCATTCTTGTTAGATTT
>MU742118.1:52025-69911 GCA_026770625.1 Nicotiana glauca
AGCCTCCCGAGGATAAGTACAGACGTCTCCATACCGATCCGCGAGAATCTACTAGACTTGCTCATGACTCGTGAGACCGACGGGAACCTAGTGCTCTGATACCATATTGTCACGACCCAAAATCCACTAAGGGTCGTGGTGGCGCCGGACACCTCTGTCAGGCCAGCCAACTAGATTATCAATTAATTCCTCTTTTAATACTTTTGAAAACCTAAGGTTTTTTTTCCTTCCATTTTTATAAATAAAAGTCCACTACTTGAATTCAAATTTAAATATTAACAATTAGTACAAATCCGTTGAAAATCATCCCAGAAACCCGGTGTCACAAGTACATGAGCAACTACTGATAAGAGAAATAAAATACAACATCCGCCCGAAATACAGTGGACGGAAAGTAAATACAATACACTGGAAAGGACTACCCTAGCTGCGGTCGCCTCAAATGATGCAGCTCACTTAGTCCCAGCGTCATCCATGCTGTTACGCCCAATAGGCTACTAGAGGTATATATATACATGTGCAACAAAAATGCATAGAAGTGTAGTATGAGTACGTAATCAACGTGTACTTACTAAGTATCCCGCGTAATCCCGAAGGAGTAGAGACGAGATCGTCAACTCTGACACTCTCTAATAGTCTAATGGTTATTTATCCTTAATATACATATTAAACAGTGGATTTATATTTTTAGACATGATGTTAATCCAGATAGAGGAAACTAGTAAACACATAATTCCTTCATAGGAAATTTCCAAGATTTCTTTTCATTATTAACAATATGATCTCGAGCCATAGTGAGGCGTGTAACAACTTAAATAAGTCCAGGCAGCAATATAAGCATGCGCAAATCATACAGAGGCGGCGGCCCGATCCAACAGAAATAAATGTGCACTTGCCGAGGGTCGACGGAGCTCCTATATATGCATCTATTAATCTATCGAGGCGTTCGGCCCGTTCCAAAATAAACACACACAGACAGACAATCAGTCGAGAAGTCAACATGGAGCAATTATCCAAGAAAGGCCAATTCTCTTTAATAATTTGAGAAAATAAAGCTTAAGTCTTTTTAGAAATCCATTTATTAATTCAATGTGATCTATTACCCCGCTCGCGAATCATCCATGCGACGCGGTCAACATAAAATAAACAATCACCCTGCTCGCGAATCATCCATGCAACGCAGGTATACATAAGGTACGTGCTCAGATAGCCAATTAGAATTTTATTAGGGAATAATTATCCAAATAAAACCAATTCTCTATTTAAAAATTCAGGAAATGATGTTTAATCTCTTTTTAAATTCGTTTACTAATCAAAGGTGATTTACACAATCCAAGTCATCGATGGGTTCATAATTAATCCAAGTATAACATGCTGATGGGTCCTAACTACCCGGACAATAGTATAATAGTAGCTACGCACGGACTCTCATCACCTCGTGCGTACGTAGCCCCCACAAATAGGAGCACATAATCAATCACTTCACCTATGGGGTAAATTTGCCCTCACAAGATTAGAAAGGAGACTCACCTCGCTTTGAAGATCCACAACCAGCATTCTACATTCTTCCGAAGACTTGCACCAACGCAAAATGCTCCAAAACTAGCCAACGATCATATAAATCCATTAATATATGCTCAATTATACTTTACAAATTCCTAACCCCGAACAAAAAATTGACAAAAATGACCTCAGGCCCACGTGCCCGGAAATCCAAAATTTCTCGAAGATAAAGTTTACCCATGACCTTAGGAACTCAAATACACAATTTTCTCTTAATTCCATACTCAAATCGTGGCTAAAATCCAAGATTTATAATTTTCTAGGTTTTCAACCATAACCTCAATATTTACTCTAATTTTCATGCTTAAAGCCATATATAATTGATATATTTAACTCAAAAGACATTGACGACGAAAATCCCCTCCTTGAAGCTCTCCAAAATCGCCCCAAGCCATGAGAAGTATGAGAGAATGGCCAATCCCCGACTTTAAATTAACCTTCTGCCTTCAGGGCTTTTTGCTTCTGCAAAAATAATCCCGCTTCCACGGTCCCACTTTTGCGGATCAATAGCCGCTTCTGCGGCATCCACTGGACCTCCATATTTCGCTTCTGCGATCAGCCTTCCGCAGATGTGGTCTCGCTTCTGCGGAACCTTGACCGCATCTGTGGTCCACACGCCCTTGGTCAATTCCGCTTCTACGTCTCCCTTTCCTCTTCTGCGGTTCCGCATCAGCGGATCAAGGGCCGCTTCTGCAGTCCTGGCTGCCCTCGCGATCAACCGCTTCTGCAGCTTTGTCCTCACTTCTGTGGGCCGCTTATGCGGTCCCATTTGCACAGAAGCGGAAATACCAGCAACCAGATCCCTTCAGCTATTCTTCAACTTCCAAATTTGATCCGTTAGCCACCCGAAATCCACCCGAGGCCCCCAGGACCCCAACCAATCATACCAACCAGTCCCAAAACACATTACGGACTTGCTCGAGGCCTCAAATCATATCAAACAATGCTAAAATCATCAATCGACCCCCAATACAAGCTTTATGAACTTTTAACTTTTCCAACTTCTATTTCCGATGTTTAAACCTATCAAATCATGTCCGATTGACCTCAAATTTTGCACACAAGTCATATTTGACATTGTGGACCTACTCCAACTTCTGGAATTGGATTCCGACCCTAATATCAAAAGGTTAACCTCCAGACAAATTTCTCAAAAACCTTTAAATTTCTATCTTTAGCCAATTGGCTTCAAAATGACCTACGGACCTCCGAATTCACTTCTGATCGCGCTCCCAACTCTAGAATCACCATACGGAGCTACTTAAAGTCTCAGAATCCCAAACGGACATCGATAACACTTAAATGCACTTAAAACCAAACTTATGAAATTTCTTCCAAATGCTAACTTCCACAATAGGCGCCAAAATGCTCCCGGGTTATCCAAAACCCAATGCTCGAGTCCGAAATCGTCATACGAACCTGCTGGAACCTTCGGATCCTGATTCTGAGGTCGTTTACTCAAAATTCCAATCCTAGATCATTCTTTCAACTTTTAGCTTTTCAAATTAGAATTTTAATTTAAATTTAACTCTGATCTTCCTGAATTTAAATTCCGACCATGCCGACAAGTCATAATACCTGAAATGAAGTTGTTCATGGCCTCCAACTACTGAACGGTGCGCTAGTACTCAAAATAACAGGTCGGGTCGTTACATCCGTGATCACAAAGTGTAAATCTTGAATTGCCTAGTTTTGTTCTATGTGATCGCATAGTAGACTCCACGATCGCGTACCTCAGCCAATTCCTTCTATGCAATCGCACCCTTCCCTCTGCGATCGCAATGTACAAAACTCAGCCTCCATCTTAACCTTCTATGCGATCGCATTCACCATCCCGCGATCGCACTGCCCAGCCAGCCTTACCCTATGCGATCGCAATCCCTCTTCCGCGATCGCATAGGGAATTTTTGCCCAGTGATTTTTAAAGCTAAAAACATAACAGTGACGGGCTTTATTCAAAAATTTACACGAGCTCTTCTTCTCCACAGACCCTAGGCGACTTGCAGAGCGATTCTTCACTAAATCTTCTTGGGTAAGTATTATCTAACTCATTTTCTTCATTTTCTATCATCATCCATTGAAATCCTATGCTAAAACATGTAATCTAGGGTTGAAATTGGGGGAAATTGGGTAGAGTTAGGGCTTTTCGATTTTCTTTGATTTAGACCTCGTTTTGGGGTCGAATTTGAAAACAAATTATATATTCGGGCTCGTAGGGTAATGGGTGATATGGAATTGGTTCGAACCTCGTGTTTTGATCAAGCGAGCCCGGGGTTGATTTTTGAATTTTTGGAAGAAAGGTTGGGAATCCATATTTAGGCATTGGGTTTGATTTGCTTAGCTATTATTGATATTATAAAGTCATTATTTCATAGATTTTATTGAATTGGAGCCAAATTCGAGAGGGAAAGTGGTCGTTGTGGATTGATTTAGCCGTGGAAGTTGAGGTAAGTGTTTGATCTAACTTTGGCTTGAGGGAATAGGATTAGAGTATTGCTTGCTAATTGCTAATTGTCGAGTACGGTGTATAGGCATGGTGACGAGTATCTATACGCTGGTGTGGAGCATGACCGTGAGTCCTGAATTACTAAATTATCGAATTCTTAATTATTGTTTATGAGGACTTGGTTGGAAATCTTTAACACTGAGCCAGTAATTGTTGAGACTGAGTATTGATTTAATTGTGTAAAGTAGAAATTGAACAAGTTTGGTTATAGTTAGATCTCCCTTTCCAGGATAGTTTATTATATTATCTTGTTCCCTTGCCGGGATAGTTTATTATATTATCTTGTTCCCTTGTAGGGATAGCTTATTATAACATCTTTCCCCCTTGCCGGGATTATTTTGTGTATTGTGTTGAAAGAAATGGGATCGTGTGGCACACCGATCACGAGATATTATAAAACGGGAGCGAGTCGTACGCCTACCACGAGATATTATGAAATGGGAGCGAGTGGTACGCCTACCACAAGATATTATGAAATGGGAGTGAGTGGTACGCCTACCGTGAAATATTATGGAATGGGAGCGAGTGGTATGCCTATCACGTGATATTATGAAATGGGAGCGAGTGGTACGCCTACCACGTGATATTATGAAATGGAATCGAGTGGTACGCCTACCACGTGATATTATCAGAAATGGGATCGAGTTGCACGCCTGCAACGAGAGGAAATTGAACCAAGTGAAAGTGGTTTATTTTTCCCTTATTCTGTGTTAGAAGAAATCAGATGTAGTTTCTTTTGTTATTCTTGATATTCCGTTTTATCTGCTACCCCATAAGCATGTTCCCCTCCCAGTTTTTAATTGTTTACTTTTTGCTATTATTTTGTTGTACTTGTATATATATCTGCACAGGCTTATCTGGTAGTCTGGTCTAGCCTCGTCACTACTTTACCGGGATTAGGCCAGGCACTTACCAGCACATGGGGTCGGTTGTACTGATGCTACACTCCTTGCATCTTTTGCACAGATCCAAGTGTTGGAGCAGAATTTGAGTAGCAGTAGCATTCTAGGAGCGAGCTTTCAGTCTGGGACATTCGAGGTAGCCTTGCTGACGTCCGCAGGCCCGGAGTCCCTTTCTATTTTATTCAGTTTGTTATCATTTGTACCGAAGCAGACAGTTTTATGTTTCATTCAAACCTTGTATTTAGTATTCTCTAGACGCTCGTGAGTATTGTGACACCAGTCTTGGGTAGAGAATTTTTTTAAACTTCCGCATTTCCTTCAGTTAATTATATTTTAGACTTCCGCTTTATTATTAAATGCTTCATTATTTTTAATATTATCGATGTTCGCTAAAAGAGGTAATTGATAATTGGCCTGCCTAGCTCTTATTAGTAGGCGCCATCACGACTCCCTAGGGTGGGAAATTCGGGTCGTGACAAGTTGGTATCAGAGCACTAGGTTACATAGGTCTCACGACTCACGAACAAACTCAGTAGAGTCTGAGGGATCGGTACGGAGACGTCTGTATTTATCCCCCAGAGGCTACAGAGTTAGGAAAATTTCACTTTTGTTCTTTCTTGTCGTGCGATTCTGTTTCTCAAATGTTGATTGTCTTTCTACTCTGTTCTTTTGCAGATGGCGAGAACACGTGCTTCCTCTTCTACCGCGCAGCAGCCCGAGCCCACAGCAACAGCTTTTACGAAGGGGCAGGGGCGAGGCCGAGGCAGTGGAAGAGCTCAGCCCCGAGCAGCAGCCCTAGAGGTGGAGCCTCATGTTGATTATGATGAGGAGGTTCCATCCCCAGCAGCTCCAGTAGGCCCAGCTCAGGTCCCAGAGGGGTTTATAGCCACCCCAGTTCTTTAGGACGCCTTGGTCAGGTTTGTAGGCTTTATGGAGAGCGTCTCTCGAGTGGGTTTTCTTCTAGTAGCACCAGCCACTTCTCATGCTGGACGAGGATTTCAAACTCCTGCTACACGTACTCCAGAGCAGGTAGCTCCCCAGGCTCAGGTTCCAATGGTTCAGCCAGCTGTAACAGTTCAGCCGGGTATTTAGACTCAGACCGGCGATGGAGCAGCTAGGTCTACAGATACTTTGTGGAGGCTGGATAGGTTTACCAAGCTCTTCACCACCACATTCAGTGGTGCTTCTACAGAGGACCCCCAGGACTTCTTATTTAGCTGCTATGAGATTCTTCGGAATATGGGTATTGTGGAGACCAATGGAGTTGACTTCGCCACCTTTCGACTAGCAGGATCTGCCAAGACTTGATCGATGGACTATTGTTTATCCAGACCAGCAGGGTCGCCATCATTGACTTGGGACCAGTTTGCAGAGTTATTTTTGGAGAAGTTTCTCCCAGTTACTCAGCGAGAGGCTCTTCGCAGGCAGTTCGAGTGCCTCCAACAGGGCTCTATGACAGTCACTCAGTATGAGACTCGGTTCATTGATCTAGCATGCCATGCTATTGTTATACTCCCCACCGAGAGAGAGAGGTTGCGTAGGTTTATTGATGGATTGATTCAGCCGATCCGTCTCTTGATGGCTATGGGAGCCGGGAGTGAGATTTCTTTTCAGGAGGCGGCCAATGCGGCCCATAGGGTTGAGATGGCTCTTACACGGGGAGGTGGTCATGGGTCAGATAAGAGGCCCCGTCATACGGGTAGGTTCTGTGGTACCTCGTCTGGAGGTAGAGATTCTTATGGTAGAGGCCATCCTCCGAGGCCCTTTCAGTCGGCTCTCCAGGTCTCTCATGGTACTTCAGAGGGTCGTGGTTCTCAGCCGCATTATTCTGACCAGCAGCTTCACAATTCCCCATCAGCACCCATTAGTGCCCCACCACTTAAGAGTTTTCGGGGTGGACATTCAGGTCGATAGGGCCAGCAGTCTCAGCAGTTGAGGGCTTGTTACGGTTGTGGTGATCCAAGTCACATTGTCAGATTTTGCCCTTGAGCTTCGGGTAGTTCCCAGCAGCAGGGTCCTCGCCCCATAATTCAGGCACCAGATGATCCACAGGCCGCCCAGCCAGCTAGAGGCGGGGGTAGGGATCATAGAGGTGGAGGTAGAGATCGTAGAGGTGGAGCTCAGACCACCAGAGGTAGAGGCCAGCCAGCAGCCGATCGTCCTAGAGGTATGGTTTAGGGAGGTGGGGCCCAGCCCCGGTGTTATGCTCTTCCAGCCAGGCTAGAGGCTGAGTCTTTAGATGCAGTTATTACAGGTACTATTCTAGTCTGTGATAGGGATGCTTCAGTGCTATTTGACCCTGGGTCTACGTATTCGTATGTGTCATCCTATTTTGCACCCCACTTGGTCATGCCTAGTGATGCTTTGGGTATTCCTATTTGTGTATCTACACTGGTGGGTGATTCTATAGTGGCCGACCGAGTGCATCGTTCCTGTATGGTAATGTTTGAGGGTCTTGAGTCCCGTGTTGATTTATTACTCTTAGACATGGTGGATTTTGACGTTATATTAGGTATCGATTGGTTGTCCCCATATCATGCTATCTTGGATTGTCACGCCAAGACCGTGACCTTGGCTTTGCCAGATTTGCCCCGCCCGTTTGGAGTGGAGAGGGACCCCAGGGCATACCACCCATAGAGTTATTTCATATGTGAAGGCTCGACGCAAGGTCGAGAAGGGGTGTTTAGCCTATCTGGCATATGTCGCGATTCCAGCGCACAGGTCCCTTCTATTAATTATGTTCCTATTGTTCGAGAGTTCCCCGAGGTCTTTCCTTCAGGCCTGCCCGGCATGCCGCCCGACAGGGATATTGACTTTTGTATTGATTTGGCTCCGGGCACTTAGCTCATTTCCATTCCGCCGTATCGCATGGCCCCGCCAGAGTCGAAAGAGTTAAAGGATCAGTTGCAGGATTTGCTTGAGAAGGGTTTCATTAGACCCAGCATTTCGCATTGCGGTGCGCCAGTGTCATTTGTGAAGAAAAAGGATGGTTCGATGAGTATGTGCATTAATTACCGGCAATTGAACAAAGTTATGATAAAGAATGAGTATCCGCTGCCGAGGATTGACGATTTGTTCGACCAGCTTCAGGGTGCAAAGGTGTTTTCAAAGATAGACTTGAGATCTAGCTACCACCAGTTGAGGATTAGGGCACCCGATGTCCCTAAGACAGCATTCCACACTCAGTACGAGCATTATGAGTTCCTGGTCATGTCATTTGGGTTGACCAATGCCCCAGCAGCATTTATGGAGTTGATGAACTGAGTGTTCAGGCCTTATTTCGACTTGTTCGTGATAGTTTTCATTGATGATATTCTGATATACTCCGCAGCCAGGAGGAGCACGAGCAGCACCTCAAAGTGGTTCTTCAGACTCTGAAGGATAGTCAATTATATGCTCAGTTCTCGAAGTGCAAGTTCTGGTTGAGTTCGATTGCATTTATGGGTCACGTTTTATCAGTAGAGGGTATTTAGGTGGACCCGAAGAAGATTGAGGCAGTCAAGAACTGGCCTCGACCAGCATCAGCTACAGAGATTCAGAATTTCTTGGGGTTAGCAGGCTACTACCGTTGGTTCGTGGAGGGATTCTCATATATTGCAGCCCCGATGACCAGATTGACCCAGAAGGGTGCCCAGTTCAGATGGTCAGATGAGTGTGAGGTGAGCTTTAAGAAGCTCAAGACAGCTCTGACTACAGCACCGGCATTGGTTTTGCCCACAGGTTCGGGGCCTTATACAGTCTATTGAGATGCTTCCTGTATTGGGCTTGGTGCAGTATTGATGCAGGATGGTAGAGTCATTGCCTATGCTTCGAGGCAGTTGAAGATCCACGAGAAGAATTATCCGGTTCATGATCTAGAGTTGGCAGCCATTGTTCATGCTTTGAAGATTTGGAGGCATTACCTATATGGTGTGATATGTGAGGTGTACACTGATCATAAGAGTCTTCAATACTTGTTCAAGCAAAAGGAGTTGAATTTGAGGCAGAGGAGATGGTCGGAGTTATTGAAAGACTATGATGTTACTATTTTGTATCACCTGGGGAGAGCCAATGTGGTGGTCGATGCATTGAGCAGGAAGTCTGCCAGCATGGGTAGTCTTGCTTATATCCCGGTCTGCCAGAGACCGCTTGCTTTGGATATTCAGGCCCTGGCTAATCGATTTGTGAGGTTGGATGTTTCTGAGCCTAGCAGAGTGTTAGCTTGCACGGTCGCTCGTTCTTCATTATTGGAGCGTATCCGTGATCGACAGTTTGATGATCCCATTTGTGTGTCCTGAGAGACACGGTGCAGCGTGGAGGTGCCACGAAGGTGACCTTAGATAGCGATGGTGTTTTGAGATTGCAGGGGCAAGTTTTTGCGCCTAATGTCTATGGGATTCAAGAGTTGATCTTAGCGGAGGCCCATAGTTCTCGGTATTCTATTCACCCGGGCGTCGCGAATATGTATCGGGACTTGCGGTAGCATTATTGGTGGCGTAGGATGAAGAAGAATATTTTTGCATATGTGGCTCGATGTTTGAACTGTCAGCAGGTTAAGTATGAGCATTAGAGGCCTGGTGGTAAGTTTCAGAGGATTGAGCTTACCGAGTGGAAGTGGGAGAGGATTACCATGGATTTTGTTACCGAACTTCCATTGACTCGGAAGAAGTTCAATGCGATATGGGTTATTGTTGATAGGATAACCAAGTCAGCACATTTCATTCATGTTGCAGTCTCATATTCATCCGAGAGGTTAGCTGAGATTTATATATGGGAGATTGTTCGCCTTCATGGTGTGCCGGTATCTATCATTTCAGACCGGGGTACGCAGTTTACCTCGTGTTTATGGGGTGCATTTCAGTGAGAGTTGGGCACACGGGTTGAGTTGAGCACATCGTTTCATCCTCAGACGGACAGTTAGTCCGAGCGGACTATTCAGATTTTGGAGGATATGCTCCGGGCTTGTGTTATCGACTTTGGAGGTTCGTGGGATCTGTTCTTACCTTTAACAGAGTTCGCCTACAATAACAGCTACCTGTCCAACATTCAGATGGCCCCATATGAGGCGTTGTATGGTAGGCAATGTCGGTCCCCAGTTGGATGGTTTGAGCCGGGAGAGGCTCGATTATTGGGTACAGATTTAGTCCAGGAGGCCTTGGATAAGGTCAAGATCATTCAGGACAGGCTTCGTTTGGCTCAGTCGCGGCAAAAGATTTATTTAGATCGTAAGGTTCGGGATGTAGCTTTCATGGTTGGTGAGCAGGTCTTGCTCCGAGTGTCGCCTATGAAGGGCGTGATGAGATTTGGGAAAAAGGGCAAGCTTAGCCCTAGGTTCATTGGTCCATTTGAGATTCTAGATCGTGTGGGAGAGGTGGCTTATAGACTTGCCTTGCCACCTAGCTTGTTAGTCATGCATCTAGTGTTTCATGTGTCCATGCTTCGAAGGTATCACGGCGATCTAGCCCACGTGTTAGATTTCAGCATTGTCCAGTTGGACAAGGATCTATCTTATGAGGAGGAGTCGATAGCTATTCTAGATCGACAGGTTCGACAGTTGAGGTCGAAGAGTTTTCCTTCAGTGCGTGTCTAGTGGAGAGGTCAGCCTCCTGAGGCATCGACTTGGGAGTCCGAGTATGATATGCAGAGTCGTTATCCTCATCTATTTCCCGACTCAGGTACTTCTTTCTTTTGTTCGTTCGAGGATGAACGGTTGTATTAGAGGTGGAGAATGTGACGACCCAAAGGGTCATCACCTGTTTTCTCTCTTTTCTGCACTTCCAAGGCCATGAAAACCTCACTTTTAGTCGCCTCAATTTGCGTGCGCAGTCCGGGCGCGTAGCCGAAAAGCTTAAATATGAATTCTGTGTAAAAATTGATGAATTTTGGTATTAATATGATTAAAGTTGACTTTGGTCAATATTTTGGGTAAATGGACCCGGACTCGTGATTTGACGGTCCCATAGGATCCGTAGAAAAATATGGGACTTGGGCGTATGCCCGGAATCGAATTCTGAGGTCCCAAGCCTGAGAAATAAATTTTTGTGTGAAATTGTTTTTCTGAAATTAATTAAGGAAAATGGAAAGGAAATTTGATCAGAAGACTATGGTATCGGGCTCGTATTTTTGTTCCGATGCCCGGTACAAGTCTTATATGTGATTTAAGCGCTTTCTATAAAGTTTGGTTGAAAACGGACGTCATTTGACGTGTTTTGGACTTAAAAATGGAAAATTTGTGTTTTATGAAAAGTTGGAAGAAATCATGTGATTTGAGGCTTGATTCTATATATATGATGTTATTTTGGCGATTTGATCGCACGGTTAAGTTTGTAGGATGTGGTTGAGTTAGTGTGTGTGTTTGGTTAGGAGCCCCGAGAGCTCGGGAGTGTTTCGGAGTGTTTTCGGACTTAGGAAAATTGCAAAAAAGTTCAGCTCTGATATCTGGTATGTTGTTATGTGCGATCGCATAGGATCTTCCGCGATCGCATAGTGTAAATCTTGAATTGCCCAGTTTTGTTCTATGCGATCACATAGTAGACTCCGCGATCGCGTACCTCAGCCAATTCCTTCTATGCGATCGCACCCTTCCCTCTGCGATCACAATGTACAAAACCCAGCCTCCATCTTAACCTTCTATGCGATCGCATTCACCATCCCGCGATCGCAGTGCCCAGCCAGCCTTATCCTATGCGATCGCAATCCCTCTTCCGCGATCGCATAGGGCATTTTTGCCCAGTGATTTTAAAAGCTAAAAACAGAACAGTGACGGGCTTTATTCAAAAATTGACACGAGCTCTTCTTCTCCACAGACCCTAGGCGACTTGTAGAGAGATTCTTCACCAAATCTTCTTGGGTAAGTATTATCTAACTTGTTTTCTTCATTTTCTATCATCATCCATTGAAATCCTAGGCCTAAAACATGTAATCTAGGGTTGAAATTGGGAGAAATTGGGTAGAGTTAGGGCTTCTCGATTTTCTTTGATTTAGACCTTGTTTTGGGGTCGAATTTGAAAACAAATTGTATATTCGGACTCGTGGGGTAATGAGTGATATGGAATTGGTTCGAACCTCGTGTTTTGACCAAGTGGGCTCGGGGTCGATTTTGGAATTTTTGGAAGAAAGGTTGGGAATCTATATTTAGGCATTGGGTTTGATTTTTAGCTATTATTGATATTATAAAGTCGTTATTTCGTAGATTTGATTGAGTTGGAGCCGAATTCGAGAGGGAAAGCGATCGGTGTGGATTGATTTAGTCGTAGAAGTTAAGCTAAGTGTTTGATCTAACTTTGGCTTGAGTGAATAGGATTAGAGTATTGCTTGCTAATTGCTAATTGTCGAGTATGGTGTATAGGCATGGTGACGAGTATCTATACGCTGGTGTCGAGCATGACCGTGAGTCCTGAATTGCTAAATTATTGAATTCTTAATTGTTGTTTATGAGGACTTGGTTAGAAATGTTTAACACTGAGCCAGTAATTGTTGAGACTGAGTATTAATTTAATTGTGTAAAGTAAAAATTGAATAAGTTTGGTTATAGCTGGATCTCTCTTGCCGGGATAGTTTATTAAATTATCTTGTTCCCTTGCCGGGATAGTTTATTATATTATCTTGTTCCCTTGTCGGGATATCTTATTATAATATCTTTCCCCCTTGTCGGGATTATTTTGTGTATTATGTTGAAAGAAATGGGATCGCGTGGCACGCCGACCACGAGATATTATGAAACGGGAGCGAGTGGTACGCCTACCACGAGATATTATGAAATGGGAGTGAGTGGTATGCCTACCACGAGATATTATGAAATGGGAGTGAGTGGTACGCCTATTATAAAATATTATGAAATGGGAGCGAGTGGTAAGCCTACCACGTGATATTATGAAATGTGAGCGAGTGGTACGCCTACCACGTGATATTATGAAATGAGAGTGAATGGTATGCCTACCACGTGATATTATGAAATGGGATCGAGTGGTACGCCTACCACATGATATTATGAGAAATAGGATCGAGTTGCACGCCTGCAACCAGAGGAAATTGAACCAAGTGAAAGTGGTTTGTTTTTCCCTTATTCTGTGTTAGAAGAAATCATGTGTAGTTTCTTTTGTTATTCCTGATATTCCATTTTATCTGCTACCCCATAAGCATGTTCCCCTCCCAGTTTTTAATTGTTTACTTTTCGCTATTATTTTGTTGTACTTGTATATATATCTGCACAGGCTTATCTGGTAGTCTGGTCTAGCCTCGTCACTACTTCGTCGGGGTTAGGCCAGCACTTACCAGCACATGGGGTCGGTTGTGCTGATGCTACACTCTGTGCATCTTTTGCACAGATCCAGGTGTTGGAGTAGAGTTTGAGTAGCAGTAGCATTCTGGGAGTGAGCTTTCAGTCCAGGGACATTCGAGGTAGCCTTGCTGACG
Organism: Nicotiana glauca; assembly: GCA_026770625.1. Taxonomy (NCBI): domain Eukaryota; kingdom Viridiplantae; phylum Streptophyta; class Magnoliopsida; order Solanales; family Solanaceae; genus Nicotiana; species Nicotiana glauca. The sequence goes on from MU742118.1 coordinate 65,391, forward strand.
TCCGCAGGCCCGGAGTCCCTTTCTATTTTATTCAGTTTGTTATCATTTGTACCGAAGCAGATAATTTTATGTTTTATTAAAACCTTGTATTTAGTATTCTCTAGACGTTCATGAGTATTGTGACACCAGTCTTGGGTAGAGGATTTTGTTAAACTTCCGCATTTCCTTCAGTTAATTATATTTGAGACTTCCGCTTTATTATTAAATACTTCATTATTTTTAATATTGTCGATGTTCGCTAAAAGAGGTAATTGATAATTGGCTTGCCTAGCTCCTATTAGTAGGCACCATCACGACTCCCGAGGGTAAAAAAATTCGGGTCGTGACACACTGCTACCACATTCACTTCAAGAATGGAGCTAATCTAGTGGGACAATCTTCATGCCTTTTTATGAAAAATATATTATTTTTCTTTAGTCATCATTATATCATCAATATGGTACAATGGGACTCAAACCCAACTCTTATCATTATGGAGCATCAGGACTTGATCCCAATGTCTTATCCACAATCAATGGCATAATAGGCTAAACAATATTGAAATTCATTCTCAAGCCTTAATTTCAATCATATGCCAAGAAAGTTGTACACAACTAATTTGCAACTTAGCAAATTAAATTTATTTTCTTAAATAAGTGTGCAAATCTCAAATCATCATAAATCTTTATCAATTATTTGTAGCATCTATATGAAATACAACCATTTGTAGTCAGAATATTTTTTTTTAAAATTTTATTAGAGTTTAAATGGATCATAAAATTATTTTCATAATAATTATTGAGTATCTCTAAAAAATATTGGTGCTTTCGGGGTATACCCTACCTATTGGATTTGATTTAACGCCATAACTTTCCTTCACTCAATTCAACCAAATAATTAGTGAATAAATTTATCAAAAGTACAACATATAGGTAACAATACATATACAGTACTAATACATAAATTCAGCATTTATATTACCTGAAAAGTGACACTATAGGTAATAACTTGTAGCTTATGCATCATTCATATAAAATACTTTAAAATGGTAAGTCAGTAGCAAGCATCAAGTAGGTCATGGATACTTGAAAATACCTCTTCTAGTAGTCATACTAATCACTGTTTGTTTTCAAATGATACAATCATAAATAATAAAGTATACTTTCTCAATAGTTGGTTTGTTTTCCAAATATTAAAGAAGTAATTAATCAACCTAGATAAAGATGTGAAGTATTTCTTGTTTTCTTCAAGACGATTTATGCTTCTAATCAGTATGACCATTTTTTTTATTCCTTTTTTACTATATGCAAGGGCAAAAACCCAATAGGAAAAATATTCATCCAAGTAAAAGAAAATATTAAAAGCGGCAGGATAGACCGAAGATAGTTAACACACAAATATGCATAAGACATCTTATATAACATATCCTTGGTTACCATGACATGCATCATATCAACAATTAACTGCTACTATAATTTTCACATATAGAACTTTAAAAATTTCACTCCATTCATGTGATATAAAAGATATAATATTAATATGTGCTTATGCAATACGGGTGTAGTACAAAGTTGTGTGCATATGAGATATTAAAAGAATGACAAGTATAAGATAATCACATCTTCTTACATTTCATTACTTACCATATGTAGTTTTCTCTTTACATCTAACCATGAAATGTTATTGTATGGCTTCTAATTAAAATCTTTCCGGATGTAGAATTTTTTTATTTTTTTTTTTGTAGATATATATACAATTGGTTAGAGACTCGTGTTGATAACGTGTTATGAAATAAAAGCAATTTAGTAAAATATGAACAAGAAATAAAAGCAATTTAGTAAAACATGAACAAGAAATAGAGATAGAGAGAAGGAAGAGATTTTCTTCTTCAATTGTGTGTATTTTCCTATCTATTACAAGGTCTTTATATATGCATAAAAAGTGAAGAAAATATATCATGGAATATGTCATTGAATATATCATTAAGCATTTGAGATGAAGATCATGGAAGAAGAGTGGACATCCACCATAATTTGATATTTATCATAATAAATTTAATAATATTTAGCATTATGCTTCACTAATATAATATGTGTTACTGTAGATGTAGATGTAGATGTTATGGAAAAGAAGTGTATTTGGATTACATTAGGAAGCTTATATTAGACTGAAGGTCTAATGTATAACTATGAAGAATTAAATTTCATATTTGTCGTGCGATATTGACAATTCTGTTTGCATGAATTTAAATTTTTTTTTGGTTTTATTCATACAATATGTGGTTATTTGTGTTAGTTTACCAATATGTTGATAACATGATGGTGATGTATGCATGCTATTAGTTGTGATTGATAATTTTCATGAAAGTTGACATATTAAAATTACTGCACACATTCAAGAAAAGAAGAATTAAAAGAATAGCGAGAAAATAGAATAGATTAAGTACATAATGTTGGGTTTGTTATTTAATAAATAATAACAAAAGAGGTGTGAATGGAAAATGGTGGGAAAAAAAATGGAGGGATGACCCGCGATCCGGTCCGGTCTAGCCCATTTTTCTTTCTCGGATTAATTTAAATTCGTTTTAAATTTTCCGCAAAAATTTCCAACAGCCATGACTGTTCTGAAAGGTTGCAAACCTCTTCAGAGGGTCACACCTGTTCCAAAAGTCATGACTGTTCTGAAAGGTTGCAAACCTCTTCAGAGGGTCACACCTGTTCCAACAGCCATGACTATTCTGAAAGGTTGCAAACCTCTTTAGAAACATCACCAAGTTGGCTATAAATAGACCTTCAAATCCCAGAATATTTACTTACGAAATTTTCTGAATCTTCTTCTTCTTCTTCTGCACAAAATATTCCAGTGTGTTTTACGACCATCGAGTGGTTCGCCGATCACCAGAGTTTTAGGTACCGATACACTGGTGAGTTAAATCGTTCTATCTTGGGAGGATATATTACATAACCTCGGGTACTTGAGGGGAATAATTTCCTTAAGGACACACTGTGTATTCAGTGGGCTCGATTTGTTCCTTCAACGTTTCAAAAATTATTTTGAAGTTCGAATATTATTTTTCAGAATTATTTCTACTAACTTTCTGTTTTATTTTTCAGAAAGATTACTGTTTTATTTACTTACAGCAATACAGATTTAATAACAATCTAAAGGAAATTATATTTAATATATTCTGTATTTTGTCTGGATTTTACTATTCTGGTTTGAAGATATAAAAACTTCATCAGGCTATTGAAATTCAGAAAACGATTTGAAGAATATAAAAACTTCATCATTTTTTTGTTAAACAGTATATAAAAACATTAGTTATTTTTTACGTAGTGTTTATTGATTACAGTACTATTTACTGTTTTGGTTTTGTCATTAATTGATTTCTTCTGTTGTTGACAGTAAGAAATGGCAAGTGAAAATGGAAATCCTTCTGCGACTGTTGGTGCAACGACGATAGCCTTGTCAAGCCGCATTGTTGTTCCTCCGGCTGAGAAATCGGGAAAATTTTCTGGAACCAACATCAAAGTATGGCAGCAAAGGGTGTTCTTCTGGCTTACCACACTTGGTATGCAGAAATTCACTAGTGAAGAGCCTCCAGTGTCTGCTGCGGACATGCCGGATAATGAAAAGTTCATGGTTGTTGAGGTGTGGAAGCAGACAGATTTTCTTTGCAAAGGCTATATCTTAAGTGCTTTATAAGATGACTTGTACAATGTGTACAGTGCAATGAATACTTCGAAAGAATTATGGGACGCACTTGAGAAGAAGTACAAGACAAAAGATGCATGTTTGAAGAAGTTCGTGGCTGCCAAGTTTCTAGACTATAAAATGATAGACAGCAAAACTGTGGGAACCCAAGTTCAGGAGCTTCAACTTATTTTTCACGACCTTATTGTTGAAGGTATGGTCGTGAATGAAGCATTTCAAGTAGCTGTTATGATTGAAAAATTGTCTTCTACGTAGAGAGATTTCAAGAACTATCTGAAGCACAAACGCAAAGAAATGAAGTTGGAAGATCTTGTGATACGTCTAAAGATCGAGGAAGACAACAAAACAGCCGAGAAGAAATCTCGTGGAAATTCAACGATCATGGGAGCTAATATCGTTGAAGAGACTGCTCTAAAAAAGTAAGAAGATGAAGAGGTCTTCTGAACAAACTAAGGAGCAGAACAAAAAGAAATTCAAGGGCAGCTGCTACAATTGTGAAAAAGTCGGTCACAAAAGCCCAGATTGTTATCTCCCGAAAAAGGATAAGAAGAAGGGACAAGCCAACATAGTAGAGAAGAATAATGAGATTGATGATCTTTGCGCAATGCTTTTGGAATGCAATTTAGTTGGAAATCCGAAGGAATGGTGGATTGACTTGGAGCCACTCGACATGTTTGTGCTATCAAAGAAGCATTTGCGACTTACTCTACTGCTGGTCCGGAAGAAGAAATTTCCATGGAAAATAATGCAACAGCCAAGATTGAAGGTTATGAGAAGATATTTCTGAAGATGACTTCTGGCAAGGTGTTAACGCTCAACAACGTTCTT
>MU742118.1:87455-102125 GCA_026770625.1 Nicotiana glauca
GTTATTCAATACGCTCCCTGTATAAGTCCCGTTAGTTTAACAGAGATTTTGTTCATTAAAATTTAGATAATATTATTAAGAACAATAGAATAAAATTTAAAATAAAAAAATATTTCAACATTAATAAATTATAAATCTTCTCATATATGACAAAAAGAAAGCGAATATTAAATATTGCTTAATATAATAATAAAATATAGAACAAAAAAGTTATTCACTAACTATATAAGTACCTTTGATTCATTATTGGGTATATTGTATTGACAAGTAAGATGATAATTGAATTTTATTAAAGTAATACAATCTAATACGATCAAACAAGTCCGATCATAATTTAATTTAATTAATATTTTTTAATACTGACCGCGTATCGCGCGGTACGACTTCTAGTACATTATACAAAGACAGGAAGAATGATGCAAACACAAACAGAACACACTTTGATTCAATCTACACGTAACGGGGAAAAATTTTGTTTTATGTTTCGTACAACTTACGTTAGTCGTATGAATTAATTTTTTGTGTCAAAATTTTGTGGACTCAAAATTCTATAAAACCAAAAGCTTAAGATTGGAGTCCAAACCTACTAAGCTTGTCACGTAACACGGTATAAATGAATTCTGCTAAATACTAGCTTCCTCTCAATCCCCGCGTTAATTACTTAAAACAGTTTCAACCGTTCACATTAGCTCCCGGCTTCTCCTCTCGCTCACTCATTTGCTCACAGAAGTAGTAAGCTTTTTACAGAGAAGCAGATAATAGAAACAAGATTCAAACAAAACCCAAAAATGGGGTCTCTTCCACCACCATATTTGGACTTCTTTCATAACTCAACAAAGCAAGATTCATCAATAGACCCAACAAAACTTCTTGATCTCTTTAAAGCCCAACAAAATTATCTCAATCACTTCTTCCAAAATCTTGATCTTACCCAAACTTTAACTTTCACCCAAACTCTCCTTAATGCCAAAGGTACAATCTTTTTTACCGGTGTGGGGAAATCTGGATTTGTCGCCCAGAAAATCTCACAGACGCTTGTTTCTCTGGGTATCAAATCTGGGTTTTTATCCCCTGTGGATGCGCTCCATGGAGACATCGGCATTTTGGATCCTCAAGATATTTTGGTTATGTTTAGCAAGAGTGGGAATACAGAAGAATTGTTAAAGCTTGTACCTTGTGCAAAGGCTAAAAGGGTCTTTTTAATCTCGGTTACTTCTGTAAAGCCTAATTCTTTGATGGGGTTGTGTGATCTGAATGTGCATTTGCCTTTGGAAAGAGAATTATGCCCTTTTGATTTAGCACCTGTGACGTCTACTGCTATTCAAATGGTTTTTGGTGATACGGTTGCGATTGCTTTAATGGGGGCAAGGAATTTGAGCAAAGAAGAGTATGCTGCGAATCATCCTGCTGGTAGGATCGGAAAAAGCTTGATCTTTAAGGTGAGGAAGAGTAATAATATCTTGTCATAATTCATTAATTTGATCTACCTTTATGAAATGTGATTACTTTGTGTTGTATTTATTGTGGATTTGAAGTAAGATCTTGAAAATATTCTTCAAATTGCGACTTGAGTTTGAGCATGGAAAAGGTTGGAGCTTGTTCCACCACCCTCTCATCACTCTATCTATGTATTCTTTCTGTTTTGGCCATGGAAAAATGAGGGGGAAATACGGATCATCTTGGTTTTATTGTGCCTTTAACGCGTACGATCTGCTTAATTTGGTTTCGGAAGTCCAAATCTTGGGTGTTAATGCTTGTGTATTTAGGAAGGGGAGCCTTGGCGTAACTGGTAAAGTTGCTGGCATGTGACCAGGAGGTTGCGGGTTCAAGCCTTGGAACAGAAATGCAGGATAAGACTGCGTACAATAGACCCTTGAGGTCCGGTCCCCGGACCTGCGCATAGGTAGCTCAGTACACCAGGCTGCCCTTTTTTTAATGCTTGTGTTTATTGCATTCGATAGGGAGTCGTAGTCGGCTGCAATTGATGTAAGGGTGAATTTTGAGAGCTACATGCATTCTGGTGTCTTCTTTGGGGTTTTACCCTCTCAAGGAAAGTTTATTTCCCAGCAACCCTTTTAAAGCTGCCTAATTGATTTTCTCACCTTCACGCAAAATTTTGGATATGCAATGATACTATTGATTGGCTATGCTGCTTTAGCTTTCAGCCGTCCGTTAAGAATTGCATCAAATTTTCATGTGTGCATCTGGTTGATTTGAGCCAAAATGGTATCTTGACTTGTGGAAACTGATACAAGGGTGGAGTAAATTAAAAGTTTACTCAGCTGAAGTTGAATATTCATGTTACTCCCGAGCTTGCCATCTCTTAGGTTTTGTAGAGAAATATCGGAATAGTTAAAAAATTGGTGACTGATGGATAATTTTGCAGGTGAGAGATGTGATGAAGAAGAAAGAAGAACTTCCAATTTGCAAGGAAGGAGATCTTATTATGGATCAACTAGTTGAGTTGACAAGCAAAGGATGCGGTTGCCTCCTTGTTATTGATGAGGAGTTTCATCTGCTAGGCACATTCACTGATGGTGATTTACGTCGGACATTGAAAGCCAGCGGGGAAGGAATCTTTAAGCTTACAGTAGGAGAAATGTGTAACAGGTAATTTCTTATTTTTACCTCGGTTGCATATTTTAACCATCAATATATCAGTTCCACTGAAAGACCTAATCCGTGGGAAAAAGAAGGGGAAAAAAGGCAGAAAGGAAGAAAGATGTATTGAATAATTAAAGACGAATTCCTCGACAAGCACATTTTTGCTGTGGTAAAATGTGGTTGGACCTTTCTAGCCTTCTATGGTCATGAATATTTTTTTTAAAGATTTTTGCTGTTCTTGTTATCTGGAAATAGATCTAACTTAGTGCTTTATTAATCTATAGTGCAGTACTTAATTAGTTAATTTTCTTTGGTGGTCAATCTTAGGATTCTGGTATTATCTTTCCCTTTCCAAACTCTTAGTGGCATATTGTTCTAATGAGAATATATGTCTTTTTGAGTAAAGATCTGCTATGGCATTAGATGAGGGCGAGATGGTTTTAAATGATGCCGATTGATGGGCCAATAAATCACATGCATCTTATAGCCCGTTTGGCCAAGTTGCAAAAATCAGTTTATTTTGAGAAGTGCTTTTTCTCAAAAGTGTTTTTCTCAAAAGTACTTGTGGTGAGAAGCAGTTTGTGTTTGGCAAATGGATTTCAAAAGTACTTCTGAGCATCAATTAGTGTTTGGCCAAGCTTTAAAAAACTGCTTTTAAGTGTATTTTTCTCAAAAGTAGTTTTCAAAAAAGTGCTTTTGGAAAGAAGCTACTTTTTCCTGCTTCTCCTCAAAAGTATTTTTTTTTCCTTTCAAAAGCTTGGCCAAACACCTTAAATTTAGAAAAAAGCAGTTTTGACCAAAAAAAAAAAAGTGTTTTTGCCTCAAAAGAAGCTTGGCCAAACAGGCTATTAGTTGGCTTTTTAAAGTACTGTTATAAACATTACATAAGTCATCATTGAATAATTCCTGGGATGTTATTCAAGTTTTCTTCCAATATGAGTTTGATTTTTGGGATATTTACCTTCTTCTTACTGATTCGATGGAAGTAGGATGGTGTCTTTTGACTTGCCAGATGGAGAAGTGAAGAATTATTCTTTGCTTCTGCCTTTCAACTTATCAAAAAATAATTCTTTGCTTCTGCCTTTAAAGCACATTGTTGATAAGATCTTTTCTGCCCCCCGGTGGTTCTAATAGTTGTAGTAGTAATGATATTATTAGTTCTTCCTTGATCCTTTGAACCTTTGATGATGCGCAGTATCTTGAGAAGGAATTTGGATTATTATGGAGGTCATGTGTCCTCTCATTATAAGAATTTTTGTCAGCAATCATCGTTTTCATCGAGAAATCATATTCGTATGTAACTGATTCAGTTTCGTTCCTTCTCTCACCATCAGATTATGCTAAGCATGTATAACTTTGATATGGGACCATATTGCGAAAGCATGATGGTAAAGTTTACCGCGCTTAAGCGATAAACATAGTTTTTTATAGAGGAAGTGAAGAATATTCTAATTATAGTCCTTCCAGAGGTTATCAAGAAAGTTTGTCGGTTTATTGAATTCTATGTCTAATTTGGTAACATCTTGAAGTTTTCTTATCAACAGAGAATAAGAGATTTATAGTTTTCTATTTGTTGCCTGTGTTACAAATAGTTGCCCTCTTGTGTTATTAAGGCATTTCTATAAATTTGTTTTGTGTTACAGGAAACCAAGGACAATTGATCCTGATGCAATGGCAGTTGACGCGATGCAGAAGATGGAGTCTCCGCCATCTCCAGTCCAATTCTTGCCAGTTATTGATCAGGATAATGTTTTGATTGGTATTGTTACATTACATGGACTGGTCTCAGCAGGCTTGTGAAGTTCTTGCCATTATTATCCACACTCTTTCCATCACTAGTTGTGTCATTAATTCTTTTTGTATATTGTTGGGTTTCTTGCCCTTATTCTTAAGCTGATATTCTCTACTCCTGTAACAATGATGAACATTAGTAGTAAAATATTATAGTTGTGTTATTAGACTTATAGATTGGTCTTAGAGTTAGACCTCTGTATCCCCTCTGGCTCTGCATTATCCTACTGTTGTGGCTCTGTAATAGCAATGATTATTCATTAGATCTACGCGGAAATTTAGTTGAAAATATGGTTTTGATTGAAGTAATGTACTTGGAATTGTGCATTTTTAATTCCTTTTGCTACTTTTTGTTTTTCTTTTTGTTATCCCGTGTTACTTATAGGCTATAGCTGATTCATTTTTTTTAACCCTTTCTTTGTTTGCTTTTTATTTTTTCCCTTTTCCTTGTCCCTTTCTATATAGGATTGTATTTCTATATAAATCCTAATACAGTAACGTACATCACAAGGAAAAAATTAAAAGCCCTTCAATCTACTCTGTCTCTACTGAAAATCTCCCTTTGTAACTATTGAACATCCATTAATCCCTAGCATTTGAAATTCTGGGTCCTTGAAGATGAAACTGAATGAAGATATAGTTCTCGATATTATCTCGCGCTTGCCTGTGAAGCTTGGAATTCAATGTAGAGTTCTGAGCAAGAGTTTTAATAGCAAACTTTGTGAACCAAACGTTTCTCAAAGTTATGCTTCCCGATGGTTTCAAGATCAAAATATTTCTAAACAAGTAATCTACTCATCTTCATTATCATTATCATCATCACGGTACGAATTATCATACTATTTCCATAAAGTCTCCGTAAACCCTAGCCGATTCGGAAGATCAACGACTTCATCTCTTAACGTTTCCGTTTTGGCTTCTTCCAAGGGTCTCCTTCTCCTTGAATTTCAACAATTTAAGACTTTCTGTATTTTCAATCCTATAACTGGGTTACACCAATTGATACCTTACCCAGAGCCTAGAAATTATTTCAAAATAATTGACGGTGGCGCAGGATTAGTTGTTGATTATCCTACATTAAATCGACATTATAAGGTGGTAATTATTGGGATGCTGAATGAATACAAAGGGTATAAATTTTGTGTATTTTCATCAGAAGAAAGTAGAGTAGTGTGGCATGAATTCCAATTGCCGATGGACGTTTACGATAACTATTTAGTCGGTCCACAACCTGTTTACGTGCACGATTGCTTACATTGGCTTAGAAGCGACGGTAGTATTCTTGCTTTTGATACAAAGAGTAGTAGTACTGGACAGGCTAGAATTTTTAACGGTCCTGATGAGATCATCAAATATTTATCTGATGCATGGTTCGGGTTGGCGCAAGGTGTACTGACCCTAGTTTGTGTGTCGAGATTCACAGTAGTAATTTTTGGTTATGATTATGTAGCCCACAATTGGAAAGTTTCATACACTTTGGCCAACTTCAGCCCTGATTCGAGCCACCTTGGTCATGGTTTTCCGATATGGTTTGACGGCCAAAAGTTGCTTTTCCTGGTTAGACGTCCGGTTGCGCCGCCGCATGTATATGGCTATCTATACGAGTATGATTCAGAGAAAAAGAGGTATGAAATAGTAGATGCATTACTTTTGGACAGGAAAAATAGTATCATTATGCGACACTTTTTTTCCTTCGAACCAACATTAACCAATGTCCCAAAGATAGTGCTTCCCCTTTACACGGTCAACTCTAAACATTTCCCAGCCATTACTACAATATTAAATGAGTTTAGATATCTTATTGCTAATTATAAACCTAGAGTTGATCGTGTCCCAGAAAGAGCTGTAAACAAATTTCCTTGCATAAACTGAAACAAAAATTTCAGTTATATATAAATTGTCAAGTGTTTCAACCTTTAGATTTCTGTAATTTTAGGCAATCTTTCAGGAGGAAGAAAAGTGGTTCTAATAATAGAAGATTAGTTCATATATATTATTTTGTTGCTTCTTTAATTCAGGCCACTATTACATTTTATAATGCAAATATTTCCTTTTGGAAGTTGGAACTTCCGTCTAGATACAACTTTGAAGAATTAACGAAAATATTCACTAGCCCAAATTTTTCTGTCATGTCATGTGAGAAATAGTATTCTGCCCAAGATACTCTCAATGTGAGAGCTTGTCTATTATATATAGAAAGTACAATGTATCAAGTCAACAAGGACTCTACATAGAGTACAAGGTTATGTAAACAAGGACTCTTTAAAATATAAAGTGTAAGACTAAATGAATTCTACCCATTCTATATGTATTAATACACCCCTTCAATCTGAACTGGTGGAAGTAACAGACAGATTGTCCCGGAGAAAACAAAAGTGAGATGAAGGCAGGTCCTTAGTAAAGATATCTGCTAACTGCAAATCTGTTGGAACATATTGAACTATAAGATCTCCTTGTGCAACCTTATCACGCACAAAATGAAAATCAACAGCAATATGTTTCGGGCGATCATGAAAAACTGGATTACGGATCATGTAAGTTGAACTGATGTTGTCACACAATACACAAGTTGGTTCATGAAGAAAGATACCAAGCTCACAAAGAATGTGACGAATCCAACAAGTCTCAGCAACAGTGTATGCAATAGCCCGATACTCAGCCTCTGTAGACGATTCTGAAACTGTTGGTTGCTTCTTTGCATGCCAAGAATGTAAGGCCCCGGAAATTTTTTTTTCAAGTAATTTAAGATTTCGTCGTGCCAAGGTAGGCTAATTATTTTATTCTGTGTGCAAATGAGGATTCATAATATAATGGATATCAATTGGATATGTTAATAAGCGTATAAGTCATATTAGAAGTGAATTGGGTCTAAGGAGAGGCCAAGTCTAAGCCAAGTTGAAAATTTTCATAATAGACGAAAGTTGTAAATGAGTGAGCACAAGCCCTCACTTTGGACGATCATATCTCCAGTTATATAAGGAGTTGTGTGATGCACAACCTATCAGATTAAAGCCCTTTGAGTCTAGTTTTTAACTTAACAAACCGTTTGTCATTTGGGGGTGTATAGAGAAAGTTATGACTATTTTACTGGGCAGGTGTCACTAGCGCGACCACTAGCGTGATTGCGCTAGTAGACGCGCATATTGCGAAGTATTCTGCCTCCCTAGCGCGACCATAGCGCGACCAGTAGTGCGATCGCGCTAGTAGAAGGCCTCTAAATACACCTAAGGACCGGAAATAAGATAATTTGAGTCATTTCTCAAGCTTAGGGCTTCCTCTACACCCCGAACTCGACCAAGGCATCCAATTGCACACCTAAGGTGAGTTTTTAAGTGTGTTTTCATGGTGATTTTACTTCTCAATCACTAGTTACAACATGACTTTGATTAGATTTCATAGGATTTCTTAAAAATCTCAAGAACACCCCAAAGTTGTCTTTCAAGAATTGGCCTACAAGAGGTAATCATACATCTTAGACTTACATATATGGAGTTATTATGGAATTATGAGTATGAATCATATATTACAACTTATGGTATGGTGATTGGAGGCCATAAATTCCCAATTTAAATACATGAACATGGTAGGGATTTAAAGGTGATTATTTGATGGAATTTTGTTGGTTGGGTGTGTATGGTTGATCACACATGTGATGTTAGGAGTATAAATTGTTAAAGACTAATGGTGGGATGAATTGTTGGTTAATGGTGATAGTTGGAGGAACCAATACTATAGTTATGAGGTGTAAATATCTATGCCTACAAGGTGTTTTATAATAGGCATAAATGGCATAAGTTATGGAATTTATTACTAATATTGGTCCTATTGAATGTTGTATTATAGATTGAAGTTACTTAAGGGTATTGGATCATTGTAGTATCACAAAGGGGCAAATCCCACGTGTGTATGGTTAAACCCCTGTCTTTTAGAAATCGAGCTCCATCGATGTTGTGTGAATATGGTAAGATTAAAGTTGAATTGTTGCGTCGATTGTTATTTTATATGAATTGGTGTTGTAACCTTATATGCATGATAGATGTGTCTCAACATGATTCACGTGCTATCTTGATAACTTGAAAGGGGCAAAAGATATGAATTATACATTGAAATGCTAAGACCTTAAATTGAGATTGGAGATGCACATATTATGCCAACTATGTGAAATCATTTATGTATAAAGATGTTTGAAATAAATTGAATGACTTTGGGAAATAGAGTATGGCCAATGTGCCAAGAACTTGAATTGTAATTGTACTTGGTGATGCCTATGACATGAGAAAATATAAAATAGATTATGAAATGAGCCTTGACTTCACTTTCCGTAAATGACTACAACAATAAAGTGGCCTAAAGGCTTGTACTCAATTTATGCCCATAGATGGTTGCTCAAGATAATGATTTGCCTTATAAGCACCTCCAATGTGATCCAATTTGTTACATACACCTATATTTAAATTGTATATTGTCGTGATTGAAAAGGAGTAATTCAAGAATGATTGGTGTAATTGCTTGTTTATGACTTGATGTCTATTTCTATTATGGTTTGGTGTGTCCCCTCCTTTTTGAAAGAACCCTTATGTTTGAAGTTCCATTGATAAGGAACTTGAGGTGTATTATTTTTGAAATATTCTATATGACCATGATTCATATTTCTTCTCATGTATACTTGACTCTTGAATTGAATGGCTTGTTGATGAGATTGATATTGATGTGAAATGTGGAAAAGAAGAGATTGAGTTATGAAATACGGCATAGTGTCAAGAATGATGTGAAGAGTTGTGGCACCAAGTGCCGATGAAATAATATATGTGAAACGAGATGATTAATTAGAAGGAAACAACGCCTTAGCAAGGCGGCCTAGCCGATCGGGCCGAGATCGGACTCCGCTCAAGAAAGCGGTGGTATTATGAATAAATTTTGAAAATGAAAAGGAAAGATGAGATTGTGATTGGAATGTATGCCTCGAGTGAGGTGACTTAGCCAATCGGGTCGAGATCGGACTCCGCTCATGATAGCGGTGATAATGAAAACAAATGATGAATAGTGTGGGATGCCCCAAACTAAAGATTATGGGAAAATAATATGAAAATGGCATGATTCTTTTATTTGATAATGCTGTGATCATTTAAAGCATTTGAGTTGCACCTATGGATTGATATATGTGAAATAAAGATTGAAATGACTTGATTAATGAAAAAGGGACAACGTCTTGGTAAGACGGCCTAGCCGATCGGGCCGTGATCGGACACCATGGCGCACACATGGTGGTATTATGCTGATATTGAATTCCGAAAATTAAGAATGAAATTGTGATTGAGGTACATGTCTCAAATGAGGCAACCTAGCCGATCGGGTCGTGATCGGACTCCGCTCAAGAAAGCGGTGGTATTATGAATGATGATGAACAATATCAAGTGCCCCAACCAAAATCTATGGGAATTATGTGAAGTCATATGATTCTTCGATTTGATAATGTGGTGATTGTTAAAGCCTGTGATTGACCTTTATGATTTCTTTATTCTTGTTTGATAGTTCTTTCTAATGAGAAGGTGTTTATGATTTCTTTGCTCTTATATGAAAGTTATTTCTAACTAGATGGTGTTTAGTTATACATACTAGTGCTATTCAATGGCACTAATGTCCCTTTTGCCGGGGGCACTGTATCGTTTTATGATACAGGTTGTTCCGCAGCGAGCGACATCGGCCAATAATAGCAGTATTCTCTTCCCAGCAGACTTGGTGAGCCCCACTCTATCCCGGGGTTATGTCATGTATCTTTTGTTCATTTTCTCATCATGTACTTTGTATTTGAGGTATAGCCGGAGCCTTGTTACCGGCATTTCCATATTACATTACTCTTCAGTTATGTTTAGAGGCTCCGTAGACAGGTTGTGGGTGGTGTTTGGCATTGGGAATGGAATTAGAAATAATGGAATTTGGCAAATATGTTTTCCTCCATATCTATAAGAATCTTCGCATTATGGATACTATATTTGAAATAGCTAATGAAAACAAAAATAGAAGTTGTTAATGAAAATGTTTATAAGCTTTGATTAATGGAGTTCCTCTCCTCTTTATTCATGAACTAATTTGGGTAGAATAAAACCTAATAGGCTTGCTCAGTCGGGTTTACTCGGTTGAGCGCCGGTCGCGCTCATCGGATTTCGGGGCGTGACAAACTTGGTATTAGAGCCTAAGGTTTTAAAGTGTCCTAGGATATCTCGGAGCCGTGTCTAGTAGAGTCCTTCTTATCGGTGTGTTGTCGACCACATCTATAAGTTGGAGGCTACTTGGGCATTTAGGAATTTCACCCTTCTTTCATATTTTAGACCGTGCGATATTGCTCAAGATAGGGAGATGATTTCCTCTCTAAGTCTTATTCTCAAGACTGGTAATTTTGATACATAATCCGCGAATTTGAAGCATGTAATGAGGGATTGATCCCACCATTGAGTCCGAGTGGATTGCCCAAGGACTTGTTAGGAGAATGTGTCGAGCCATGAAGGGATTGGTAGAACTGGTTGCTAAGGGGAGTACCCTTGTTCCTATTAATTTCACTGCACCACCATATCATGTAGTATATCAATATGTTACTAATGTATGTTACATATATAAAGTCGGGGTGCATCAGTTAAGGCACTGCCCCGCCAATCTAGAGTCACCAAGTAAGTGACCCGTTAGTACGTCATTCTGAATGCCACATACTTTTCCTTATTATATACGTACATCTATATTGGGATCTTGAATATATATGTTCTTAAAAAGAATCTAAATCACAAAACATTGCATGCACTTGCTCTTTGAATGAGACGTATTATTCACAAAGTCTCCCGATCAAGATTCTCTTACTTATAGCCTCATATGGAATTAAGCTCTATAATTATGTTCCTGAATTGAGTTATAACACTACTGATACTTCCCACTTGCTTTTCCAAAATTCTCAACAAGGGACTATTCCCGATGAATTTTTTACATAAACTTTTTATTTAAATGGACAACATCTACTCACTTGTGCCTATGCATGCACCGTTGTAAAGTTTGCTTACGCGGTGTCAAGTTCCATGTAAAGCAACCCGGTATTGCTATCCTTCTAGAGTCACTCTTTTACTTACTGGTGCATATGACTTCTATAGTCTGAACAGTCACTCTACTCTCTTTTGAGTATCATCACGAAACCTTCTCACTGTCAAGTAACGTGAGAGCATGCGTCAACACTTATCATATGAGTGCATATCAATCGAAATTGTCACCGTGTACATAAATTTTCTCTGAAAATTGAGATCCTCACATCTCCTTCATAGGAAGATCATATGTCGCCATCGTGGTATAATTTCTGTCTCCATTTGAGATATCCCGTAGCAAGTAGCTCACTTGGTTTCTAGTATTGTGGTTGCCCATGATGTGGTCTTGTATTGCAATCTGGGGATCAATATTGCAGAAGTATGTAGCTCATGACAAATGATTATTTTCTCTTTATACCTCCACAACGTGTAATTGTACCCCTTAGTTAGTAAATTCAGTGTGCTAGACCCCAACACTTGTTCTATAACCATGAGAGAACATGCCCTTTTATGTGTCACTATGACACCTCTATTTTCAATTTAAACCCCATGGAGAGTTCATCATAAACATCTGCAAACCTTCTATGATTATTGTGCACTGTCTCATTGAGTTTGGTTGTCTTTACACCCTCGACTTCTAGAATCATTACCATAATTGACTATATCGTTGTCATGTGCGGGGAGTTTTTGCTACCTTTGGTATTTCACCTTCTTGGACTGGATATCAGTATTATTTGTCTTTCTCCCCGGAGTATCATGTTAGCCATTAGAACCCCTCTAACCAATATATGATCCTAGCTATGTGGTTTCACTTGTGAAAGGTTGAGATTAGATGCCTTAAGATTTTTGCACATATCATGAGCATATTGATTTGGAAGACAAGTTATTGTATCATTACTTCTCTCATATAGTATCAATTGTCAGGAAGGGTTAAGCTGTTTGAAGTATGATAATATTGTAAGTGTTCAACTTCTTTTCATCCTCATGGGCTTGTGGCATATATTCCTTGTGTCAGTTAACGTTAAGAGTGTAATTCAAATTCATGTGTTTTGAAACCCATATCGCATTCAAAGTGCCAGGATATTTTCAGTCTTGATAACTGGATTTTCCCTACACTCCAGGAGGCGACTGGTTCACGTACTTGAATATCCCTCCTTAGTGGTTCTTATTGCCAATGTACTAGTTACCCCTATGCCTTAACTGTCTAATAGTTGACGTCGTCACAATGATTAACCCTACCAGCATCATTAACAGAAATCCTCGTGTCTCTTAGCATGTAACATCATGAAATAGAAATACTCTACTCAGCGCCTAAATGGATTCCTAAATAATTCCAGCCCAATCTTGAACTCTGTTGCTCCTTACTGTATTAGATCTATTGGGTATTGGAGGGTTAAACCTGTCAAAGAGGAAGTATCCCCATGTGATCCCATATATTCGATAGGTAATTTTATTGTCAGTTTATGATAGCACATCTTAGAGTAATTGTGGAAGGTCATCAAAGGTTTAGCATGGGCCTTCATGTAGAGGTTTAGAGTTTAGGAAGGTGAAGGGGTTATTCTCAATACTTTCCCCTAAGGATGTTATGTGAGTTGATAATTAAGGTTACATAAGTGTAGTTCATATTAGGCCGCGCTATGAGTATGATGTTTACCACCGTTGTTCTACATGTATTATGTGTTCCCATATGTCTATGTCTAAGAAGGTAGTTGGAGTCCTTTTGTGTATCACCCCCGTGGAAACTATTGAACGTGAAGTTAGTGGATTGTTAGGTTATGCGAGGTATGTAGTCATCATCCATTTTAGATAGGTTTGAAGGTTGGGATTGTTTCAGCAAATGGGTCGTGGTGAAGCGTGTAAGCCGTGAAGGCCACCTTGAAGGCCGAGAGTGCTGTGGAAATAGGGTATTTTCTCTTGATTGTATATCAATATGCTTCGATTTGACAGGTACCTTATAGGTGTTATGATATAAAAAAGGTGCAGTCCATGTTCAGGTGTCATTATAATAATGTAGTTTTTGTGATGCCGAGAATTAGTGTTATGAGTGTATACATTATGGTACTTTGTCGAGTTGTGGATGTGTTTTTAGGATGGTTTTGGTGGTTCTCTGACAGGTGGATAGGCCGAGTTATAAAGGAAACTCTAGCGAAATTTTCGGAAATTTATGGAATTAGCCAAATTTGGTCCTGTTGATATATTTCATGATGTGAACAAGCTGAAGTTACATATGGATGACTAATGAATGAACCTCGATCCTCATTCGAGGACGAATGATCCTAGGGTGGGGGAGAATGTAAGCCCCCGGATTATTTTTTTCAAGTAATATAAGATTTCGTCGTGCCAAGGTAGGCTAATTATTTTATTTTGTGTGCAAATGAGGATTCATAATATAATGGATATCAATTAGATATGTTAATAAGCGTATCAGTCATATTAGAAGTGAATTGGGGTCTAAGGAGAGGCCAAGTCTAAGCCAAGTTGGAAAATTTCATAATAGACGAAAGTTGTAAATGAGTGCGCACAAGACCTCACTTTGGACGATCCTATCTCCAGTTATATAAGGAGTTGTGTGATGCACAACTAATAAAATTAAAGCCCTTTGACTCTAGTTTCCAAAGCAACAAACCGTTCATCATTTGGAGGTGTATACAGAAGGTTATGACTATTTTACTGGGTAGGTGTCACTAGCGCGATCGCGCTAGTAGACGGGCATATTGCGAAGTATTCTGCCTCCCTAGCGTGACCATAGCACGACCAGTAGCGCTATCGCGCTAGTATAAGGCCTCTAAATACACCTAAGGACCGGAAATAAGAGAATTTGAGTCATTTCTCAAGCTTAGTGCTTCCTCTACACCCCCAACTCGACCAAGGCATCCAATTGCACACCTAAGGTGAGTTTTTAAGTGTGTTTTCATGGTGATTTCACTTCTCAATCACTAGTTACAACATGATTTTGAGTAGATTTCATACAATAACAACAACAACAACAACCCAGTATAATCCCACTAGTGGGGTTTGGGAAGGGTAATATGTACGCAGACCTTATCCCTACCCCGGGGGGCAGGGAGGCTGTTTCCAGGAGACCCTCGGCTCAAGACAGCAACAAGAGACGATAATTTAGTACTATCAATAGACTCATACTAAAAATAACATAAAATACACAACATAACATAAAATAACAAAATAGCAGCAATATAAGAAATATAGGAAATAC
>MU742118.1:103637-120283 GCA_026770625.1 Nicotiana glauca
TATCACATTATACAACCCAGTAAACCATTCCAATCCTGCGCTACCCACACACCTCCAAAGTTCAACCGGAATTTCATCTGGCCCGGTAGCTCTGCCCCCTCATCTTACGCATTGCCTCGATGACCTCATCGACCTCAATGTACCTACAATAACTTAATTCATGGGGGATGTCGGCGTTCCTCAATCCACCTAGTAAAATATCCTGATCCCCTTCTTCATTTAGAAGTTTATGAAAGTAGGTCTGCCATCTCCTTTTAATCTGGTCATTCCTCATCAAAACTTTGCCGTCCTCATCTTTTATGCACCTCACCTGGTCCAGATCCCGAACCGCCCTCTCTCTCAGCTTAGCGAGTCAGAATAACTTCTTCTCCCCGCCTTTGTTACCTAGTTCCTCATACAGACGAGCAAACACTGTCGTCTTAGCCTCCGTTACTGCCATCTTCGCCTCCTTCCTAGCTACCTTATATCTCTCCCTGTTCGCTCTCTTCTCCTCCTCGCCAGTGCTCCCTACTAACCGTAGGTAAGCTGCCTTCTTCGCTCCCACTTTACCTTGGACAATTGCATTCCACCACCAGTCTCCATTATGGCCACCGGAGCGCCAGAAGTTAACCCCAATACATCTCTCGCCGCCTTCCTTATACAGTCAGCCGTCGTCGACCACATAGTGTTTGCGTCCCCAATACTTCTCCAGGCTCCCATTTCCGATAACTTTCCTTCCAACTCTTGAGCTTTATCCTTAGTCAAGGCACCCCACCTAATCCTCGTGCGGCCTCGTATTGACCTCTTCTTCCTCCTTATCATAATGCCAAAGTCCATCACCAAAAACCTATGTTGTGTTGAAAGGGTCTCCCTCGGGATAACTTTGCAATCCACGCACCACCTTCTATCGCCTCTTCTGAGAAGGAGATAGTCAATCTGAGTCTTCGCCACCGAGCTTTGGTAAGTAACCAAATGCTCCTCCCGCTTTGGAAAACTTGAGTTCGCAATCGCTAGATCGAATGCCTTGGCAAAGTCCAACAGCAAAGTGCCCACTCCATTTCGCTCCCCGAAACCAAAGCCGCCATGTACCTCAGTATAACCACCTGCAGACGACCCAATATGACCATTAAAATCTCCTCCTATGAATAACCTCTCGGAAGGCGGAATACTACGAACGATGCCGTCCAACCCCTTAGGATTTCTTAAAAACCTCAAGAACACCCCAAAGTTGTCTTTCAAGAATTGGTCTATAAGAGGTAATCCTACACCTTAGACTTACATATATGGAGTTATTATGGAATTATGAGTATGAATCATGTATTACAACTTATGGTATTGTGATTGGAGGCAATAAATTCCCAATTTAAATACATGAACATGGTAGGGATTTAAAAGTGATTATTTGATGGAATTTTGTTGGTTGGGTGTGAATGGTTGATCACACATGTGATGTTAGGAGTATAAATTGTTAAATACTAATTGTGGGATGAATTGTTGGTTAATGATGATAGTTGGAGGAACCAATACTATTGTTATGAGGTGTAAATATCTATGCCTACAAGGTGTTTGATAATAGGCCTAAATGGCATAAGTTATGGAATTTATTACTAATATTTGTCCTATTGAATGTCGTATTATAGATTGAAGTTACTTAAGGGTATTGGATCATTGTAGTATCACAAAGGGGCAAATTCCAGGTATGTATGGCTAAATCCCTGTCTTTTAGAAATCGAGCTCGATCGATGTTGTGTGAATATGGTAAGATTAAAGTTGAATTGTTGCGTCGATTGTTATTTTACATGAATTGGTGTTGTAACCTTATATGCGTGATAGATGTGTCTCAACATGATTCACGTGCTATCTTGATAACTTGAAAGGGGCACAAGATATGAATTATACATTGAAATGCTAAGAACATAAATTGAGATTGGAGATGCACATATTACGCCAACTATGTGAAAATATTTATGTATAAAGTTGTTTGAAATAAATTGAATGACTTTGGGAAATAGAGTATGGCCAATGTGTCGAGAACTTGAATTGTAATTGTACTTGGTGATGCCTATGACACGAAAAAATATAAAATAGATTATGAAATGAGCCTTGACTTCACTTTCCGTAAATGACTACAACAATAAAGTGTCCTAAAGGATTGTAATCAATTTATGCCCATAGATGGTTGCTCGAGATAATGATTGGCCTTATAAGTACCTCCAATATGATCCGAGTTGTTACATACAGCAATGTTTAAATTGTATATTGTGTGATTGAAAAGGAGTAATTCAAGAATGATTAGTGTAATTGCTTGTTTATGACTTGATGTCTATTTTTATTATAGTTTGGTGTGTCCCCTCCTTTTTGGAAGAACCCTTATGTTTGAAGTTCCATTGATAAGGAACTTGAGGTGTATTATTTTTGAAATATTCTATATGACCATGATTCATGTTTCTTCTCATGTATACTTGACCTCTTGAATTAAATGGCTTGTTGATGAGATTGATATTGATGTGAAATGTGGAAAAGAAGAGATTGAGTTATGAAATGCGGCCTAGTGCCAAGAATGATGTGAAGAGTTGTGGTACCAAGTGCCGATGAAATAATATATGCGAAACGAGATGATTAATGAGAAGGAAACAACGCCTTAGCAAGGCGGCCTAGCCGATCGGGCCGAGATCGGACTCCGCTCAAGAAAGCGGTGGTATTATGAATAAATTTTGGAAATGAAAAGGAAAGATGAGATTGTGATTGGAATGTATGCCTCTAATGAGGTGACCTAGCCGATCGGGTCGAGATCGGACTCCGCTCATGATAGCGGTGGTAATGGAAACAAATGATGAATAGTGTGGGATGCCCCAAACTAAAGATTATGGGAAAATAATATGAAAATGGCATGATTCTTTTATTTGATAATGCTGTGATCATTTAAAGCGTTTGAGTTGCACCTATGGATTGATATATATGAAATAAAGATTTAAATGATTTGATTAATGAAAAAGGGACAACGTCTTGGTAAGACGGCCTAGCCGATCGGGCCGTGATCGGACACCATGCCGCACACATGGTGGTATTATGCTGATATTGAATTCTGAAAATTGAGAATGAAATTGTGATTGTGGTACATGTCTCAAATGAGGCAACCTAGCCGATCAGGTCGTGATCGGACTCCGCTCAAGAAAGCGGTGGTATTATGAATGATGATGAACAATATCAAGTGCCCCAACCTAAATCTATTGGAATTATATGAAAGTCGTATGATTCTTCGATTTGACAATGTGGTGATTGTTAAAGCCTGTGATTGACCTTTATGATTTCTTTATTCTTGTTTGATAGTTCTTTCTAATGAGAAGGTGTTTATGATTTCTTTGCTCTTATATGAAAGTTATTTCTAACTAGATGGTGTTTAGTTATACAAACTAGTGCTATTCAATGGCACTAATGTCCCTTTTGCCGGGGGCACTGTATCGTTTTATGATACAGGTTGTTCCGAAGCGAGCGGCATCGGCCAATGATAGCAGTTTTCTGTTCCCAGCAGACTTGGTGAGCCCCACTCTATCCCGGGGTCATGTCATGTATCTTTTTTTCATTTTCTAATCATGTACTTTGTATTTGAGGTATAGCCGGTGTGT
This sequence comes from Nicotiana glauca, assembly GCA_026770625.1. Taxonomy (NCBI): domain Eukaryota; kingdom Viridiplantae; phylum Streptophyta; class Magnoliopsida; order Solanales; family Solanaceae; genus Nicotiana; species Nicotiana glauca. The sequence continues at coordinate 107,243 of MU742118.1, forward strand.
CACGACCCAAACCCCGCTCCGGTCGTGACGCCTCTCGTGAAGACAAGGCCAGCCAACCAACCTTATTTGCCCTTTTTCAAAAATAGATAACATGAATAAACAACTTTAAAGATGATTGCATAATATTACTTAGCGAAAGTACAACCAAACACAACCCAAACCGGGGTGTCACAAGTCACGAGCATCTAGAGGAGTCTAAATACAACTACAAGGCCAGTGATATGCAGATTAGAATTTAGAATCCAAGGAAGAAATCTGGTGCCGCGAACGCTAGCGGTCACCTTGCTCAGCTACGATAGCCAAATCTTCAACCAGCTCAAAACCCACTACCGGGTGAATAAATACCTGCATCTGCACGCGAGGTGCAAGGAGTAAAGTGAGTACTCCAACTCAGTGAGTAATAAAAGTAAATAATAACTAAGTAGCAAGAAATCACGTAAAGCAACCAACATGCTGTATAGAAGTCGGGTACAATTTTCTGAGAAAACAGTGGAATCTGTGAAATCTTTAGAAATACCTTGGCTCAGTTCAAATCTCTTTTGAAAGTGATCTTTTCAAAAATTACGAAAACGATTTCAAAATAGTTAGTGCTGATAAGCACAGAAAATCCGCCCCTCGGGCACAAATACCACAGTTTAACATGTAAAAAGGCAAATAAGTATACAAGATGAGGACATAAAAGTTCGCCCCCGGGTAATATCTCAAACTGTACCAGCCCTTAGGGCTCCCTCTCTCGGATTACTCTCAGAACAGTATCATATAGTAACCACTACGGCGTGCAGCCCGATCCACATATCACTGCGGCATGCAGCCCGATCCATAGCTCGCTGCGGCGTGCAGCTCGATCCATATGGGTACCCGCGCTCACTGTGGGGGTGCAGACTCCGGAGGGGCTCCTACAGCCCAAGCGTTATATCACTGCGGTGTGCAGTCTGATCCACTATATATATACTGATATGGCGTGCAACCCGATCCATATAATATACTGCTGCGGCGTGCAACCCGATCCATATAAGTATCGCTGCGGCGTGCATCTCGATCCATATATATAATCCTCACATCCAGGCCCTCGTCCTCACATCACTCAGTGTACCCTAACATCTGTCCCTCAGCCACACTCAGTCAGAATAACATCACAAGCCCCTCGGGCATTAGTAAAACAGTTGTCCTCAACCCAAATTATCATTTAAAATATCATTTAAGACTCAAATCTGAGTAAAAGTGGTTGAGTTATAAAATAATGGAGCAACAATATGACTGAGTTCAAGTAATAAGTCAAAACAGTGAGGAAGCAGTAAAAATAAATCCCCAAAGGATTCAAATAGTTGGCACGAAGCCCAAATATGACAATCAGCCCAAACAACAGTGCTAACAAATAAATTCCAGTCAAATACGCAGTAAATTCATCAATCGGGACGAACCAAGTCACAATTCACAGCGGTGCTCTACCCCACGCCCACTATCCGGCGTGCAAGTCACCTCAATATAGCACTACGATGTGCAATCCGGGGTTTGAAACCCTCAGGATATCATTTACAATCATTACTCACCTCGAAACGGTGAAATCTCTAGCTCGCGATGCCTTTGCCCATCAAATCGGCCTCCACACGCGTCGAATCTATCCAAAATCAGAGCGAATACATCACAATAGGCTAAGGGAACATAACCCAATCGAAAAGAATCGAAAAACATCGAAAATCACAAAATTGCAAAACCCGAGCCCCAGGCCCACATCTCGAAAAATCAGAAAATTAACATCACTGGATTCTTTATCTCGCCGCAAGTTCATACATACCAAGAACTCTCAAATCCGAGCTCAAATGACCCATCAAATCTAGGGGTGGGCATCGGTCGGTTCGGTTCGGTTTTGAATATTATCGGTTTTGTCTATCGGTTATCGGTTTATAAATATCATAATCCGATAACCAAACCGATAAGATATTAGTTATCGGTTATCGATTATCGGTTAATCGGTTATCGATCATTATCGGTTCGGTTATCGGTTTACCCGATAGGATAAAACAACTAAAATAATTTCTCAATATATGAAACTATCGAGTTCTCAATTATCTTGAGCCAGAAGTCAAGAAATATATCAGATTTCCATTGTCTTTGACAACTTTCTGATGCATAAATATAGGAGTACAAAGGTGGAATGGAATATGATTGTATTGTTAATAAAACGTGGTCTTGTATCCTTAAAAACAGTTAAACAGAAGTTTACTGCTTAGGATTCTTAATATTCCAAAAAGAGAAACAGTTTTAAAATTTATAAGTGGATAATACAAAAATACCAAATTTATATATTTCTTGTCAAAGCCCATTTCATTTCTCATAAAATAGAATCTCCAAAAATATTTAAAGACTAGACAAACGATTAGAACAAGATCTCAAACAATAGCAGCGCGCATACACACAGCACAACCCCCAAACGATTAACGGGATGACTGGTGACTTGTGAGGGCGTGAGCCGTGAGGTGGAGAACTGGTGAGGGCGTGAGCCGTGGTGAGGCGAAGAACTGGTGAGGTTGGCCGTAGGGGTGCGGTGGAAAAATTGAGAAACTGAGAAAGAGAAATTGACTCACTGAGAATTGAGAAAGAATAGGAAAAATCAATTATGAAACCCTAGTATAGTATGTATATACTTAAGGGTAAACTAATAAATTAGTTAATTCTTATTGGCTTATCGGTTTTTACCCAATAAAAGAATTGCAAACCGAGCCCGAACCGATAACCCAATAAAAATAAAATTTAACCTGTTACCGAACCGTTAACCCAATAATCCAATACCGATAACCCAATAAATAATTAACGGTTCGGGTTATCGGTTTTACCCGATATATGCCCACCCTTAATCAAATCCCAATTTGAAATATCAAAAACTCAAGCCTTAGTTCATCAATTTTAGGCTTAATTTCCATAAATTTCTAGGTTAATTCCACATAATAATCATGTTTTCAACTCATAAAACTTACCTCCAGTCAATCCCAGTTGAAACCCTCTTCAATTGCTCCCAAAAAGCTCCCAAGATGTTCAACAATGGAGGAAATACCCTTAGCTCGCGGATGAAATGTTATTTTAAAACCTTTCTGCCAAGGCATATTTCTGCTTCCGCGATAAAAATATCGCTTCTGCGACTTCCACTTCTGTGGATTTTCTTCCGCTTCTACAGTTTCTCTCATTTCGCCCACAACCGCTTCTGCGGTCCATTACTCGCATAAGCGAGACCGCTTCTGCGGTCCATTTGTCCCCTTCTGCGGAACTACCCCAGACTCCACTTTTCGCTTCTGCGGTTCCCCCTTTGCTTTTGCGGAACCGCTTCTGCAGTATATTTCCGCAGAAGCGAAAACACCAGATACCAGAACTCTTCAGTAGTCACACAAGTCCAAAATTCATCCCATTGGCCATCCGAAATCACCTCGAGGCCCCCGAGACCTTAACCAAATGTGCCAACCCATTTCAAAATATCATCCAAACTTGCTCCAATCATCAAAACACCACAATTAACACTAAAACCATCAAATTACATCAAATCCAAGCCTAAGTTCTTCAAATTCTTCCGTAACTCGCATTCGATCAAAAACCCAACCAAACCACCTCCGAATCATCTGAAATTTTGCACACACATCCCAAATCACCTAACGAAGCTACTGCAACTCTCGGAATTTCATTTCGACCCTCGGATCAAAATCTCACCTATCAACCGGAAATCGCCAAAATGCTAACTTCGCCAATTCAAGCCTGATTCTATACCGGACCTCCAAAATCACTTCCGATCACACTCCTAAGTCATAAACCAACCCCCGAAGCTAACCGAATCACCGAAAATCGCATCCGAGTATTATAACTCATAATTCAACCTCCAATTGACTTTTCCAAACCAACCTTCCTTAAAGAGACTAAGTGTCTCATTTTCTACCAAAACGAATCCAAATCAATTCTAACACACCAGTTACTGATAATGAAACATGAAGAATCATAAAATGGGGGAAACGGGGCGGTTCTCATGAGACGATGGGTCGGGTCGTCACATCCTCCCCAACTTAAATAAACGCTCGTCCTCGAGCGTACCCAGAGTTGTTCTAGAAGCCAACCAATAGCTGAATAACCTTACCATGCATATACCCGGAGGTGATCCCACATTACCCTATCTCATATAGGTCCGATAACACATTTTAACCGAAATTACACAATCCAGTCTAGCCCATAAATCATAGAACTATCTTTTCACTTCTGAAACCATTAATACGATCAAAACCTCACACCTATACTTTGTATAGTCCCGAACCAGCTGTAATAATCCATACCTGCAACCTCATGTGAAATCATATGATATACCACATAATCCAAGCACTCGAAACGATAACTTCCATTCACAGCAGTTGCCCACAACAACCAAATACCGATAGAAAATCCCTTATAAGCTAGAGTCTTATTCCAACACTTTCATATACTGCCAACGATAAATGAGACATGCAGCAAACCATAACCATTCTTCAGATCAACCACTCGTGAAGCCACTTCCGTTTTGAATAATACCACGACAGATTTCCGAGCTGAACCTCGATATTATCCTTCCAACAAGCTGAAATCAAATATGTTCGTATTCATTAATGACCCAACGATCACCTCGAATCCAACACACCACTTTGGTGATATGACACCTCAATACAGGCCTAAGCCACAACTTGCATAATACGTGCACCAATAAAAAATGATTTGAATATACTCAAGTCATGAGAATGACTCAAACGAAAGAGTTGTACCTCAAGCTCATCAATACCATCTCCACACAAGGCTGAGACCGCATCTCACATCATAGAATTAGAACACTTGAATCTACCCCGAAAGTTCATATCTCCACGTGGCCTCGCCACAATGCGCGATCCTATCCAAACACTGTTACACATGAAACACCTTAAGTCACTATGCTCAAAATTGATAGCCATGCACAATTTGATGTCTGGAACCCAAGCAATTCATTACACCCACGGTGAAACAAATAACATACAACACGCAACCCGATAGGTAATAACCAGCACTCCATTTATCGAGCAACATCCAATTACTCTCCCTGCTCGACTTTCACTATGAACCCCCCAATAGAACCACACCACATGTGCCCATAATCAACAAATTATAGCGTCTCACAACATAGAATAGCAACTCAAACTGAATACGTAGCCACATCAGCCTGCCAACAAACTCATAACCAAGGAGGCCTGAAGCTGCTCCTTCCACTACTATAAATCCTGCCGGAACCGTACGATACGGTGCCCGGCACCAAATTGATACTGAAATCCACAGCCTCGCCCGGTGACATGCCCGGCCACAAGAAACGCATCCGAAAAGTCCCTCAACATCGGAACTGAACCAATGGTAGAAACCTCTGCACTGACATCCATCACGGAGGCCCAATTAAGAAAGCAGTCCTCCCCAGCCATCCGCTGGTCTTTGGAATACAAGCCACTATGCTAGAACATAATCTGATGCACCTCGCCACTCAACCCATGGCATTTTCTAGCATAGCCCATAGCGCAATAGTCTAGAATAATCCAACACTGAGACAGCCAGTCCACACCCCAACATCATATCCAAAATCTAACATACCAAGCAAAGAAGGATCCACTCGGGCCCCTAAATCCCACTAGCCGCTAAACGGTACCAATACACACGATCCACAACCACTACATAGTCTGCACCTGAGAACTCCCAGTCTCCAACTCCCTATAGCACACGAATCACCATACCTGGTCCCGAAGTCCGCCGTTTGAATACATATGACACCTCAAGTACCCAATCATTCCACGAAAGATATTCTAAAATTTCCCCTGTGCCATCAAACAAAATCAGATATTGGCAATTGACCTAACAAGAAAGCGCCGCAATACTACCGAGGTGCCATCAACTTACTCACATTGCCCTTTTTCTGAAACATATACCCTAATCATCTGAAGCTCGATTCTCTAATCACCTAAAATTGCCCGTGCTGCTTAAGAATTTAATGACTCTCCATTCAGAACTGAACCGTAACCTTACACACACTAATCTCAATCCTCCACAACATACCGCATATACCACACCACCCTAGGATAACATGAGAACTCCATCTACCTTCCTAACCATAAATATCTACGTACTCAACTAGTCAAGAACTCTCCATTCGTCCCACCTAGAAGAAAATCATTATGCACCCCATGCCCCGCATGCCCATAGAAAATATACATCTCCAAACCACGCTGGAACCCAACAATAATTCTCTCCCAATTCCATTTGCACAAGCTAAACTGCCAGGACTGAATTCTTCTATCCAAACCGAGCTACGCAAGCTGTCAGAACTTAAGAGCTTTGCTGCACAATACTTGTACGAACTCATTGCCTCGAACACACACAAAGAATAAATCACCTCCTTACCATACCGATTCAGTACACTATCAAGTTATTCCATCTATCTAATTTCCCTTCTGATTTATCATCAAATTGATATTTCTCCCTTACTGTAGTACCATAATTCCTCAACCCAGGCTTACCACGCGAGAACCAAGCATGAACCACACTGTTTGAAACCCATAAGCCGTTGAATACTCTCTCTCGAATATTCCCAAAAGCACCATATTCCACAACATTTAACTCTGAAGAACTTCCTATGAATCTAAATCAGTTACCTTTACTCTCCTGATACTGATCCACAGAATCCCATAATTAACATAGAAATACCACAAATCTGAACCTCTTTCAATGAAAACACTATTTCTAACCACACATGCAACTTTAAGATACTTGATTGTTCCCTGTAGACTCTTGAACACATTAGAACCATTTTCGAAAGTCATTTTCTCTTATTTAAACTGCAAATCACCTGACCTAACGGACAGAACCACCCATTCCTCATTGGTACTCCGATACCGCAAGATGATGTCTTCAACCCAATACAACCAAGCAACTTCTTGTTCTATACGTCAAGCATCCTTTTCCTATAACACTCTAAACATTCCGTGGTTCTCATACTCTATGAGGCATAATGTAACCTTTATCACAATTTTCCTTCACTCTAGCCATAGCTAACTCACTCGCACGCCCCAAACTGGAACCAACATAGCACCTAACCGTGCAATCAGCTAATCAACAGCCACCTCCCCAACTTGGCTCGAAGCCATATATCAGGACACACTCAATAAACCTTAACACTTTTACTCTAATGATACCACAATACCATAGTGAGATTAAACTCAAATCATTTACAAGTTTGTGAAAATACAGATCATCTAATATTGTAATCCTCTACAAATCACACATTCATCCCTACCTACTTCGCCTCAATTTAGTATTTCTATATACCTTCCACCGTCATACACATTGCACAGTCATTTAGTCTCCCTAGGTCTGAACTAAGGGTGTCTAACGGGTGGGCCGGGTCGGGCCTGGATTTTTTTGACCCGTACGGGTCCGGTTTCGGGCCGGTTCCAGGTTAGGTTTTAACGGGTTTAACGGGTTCGGGTTAATCCGGGTAAAAATTAAACCATAAGAGTTACGGTTGAGGGGGCCGGGCAGGGCTGGGTTTAGTGTATTTTTAATTTTATTTTTTTTTGGAATTTTATATAACTATTGTAAATTATATTAATACTTTGTATTAATTTAAATAATACAAGGAAGTTGGGAAAAATTACACTTATAAATTGCAAGTACTACATTTATTTCAAAATTCAAAATTAAAGTTTGCATTTAAAAAGTAAATTAACAAAAAAATAGTAAAACTAATTTTTCATCCATAGTAAATTAATAATACTTCAAATTAATCTAACAAACTAAAACATTAAGCATAAATACGTCTAATAATTTTAAAATAATACAAATTGTCTTAAAATCTTAAAATAACACATATATAGCATATTTTAAAAATAATACGTTACAATCATATTCTATGATTTGAGCATTTATAGTTTTATACCCTAAATATATACACTATATGTTAAATTCCAACAATTTTAAATTATGTTAATTAGAATACAATAATTGTTATATTTATGGTATATTTATAGTATATTCATGGTATATTCATGGTATATTCATAGTATATTCATGTTATATTCACGTTCCGGGCCGGTCCGGGCCGGTCCGGTTAACCGGTTTAATGGAACTGTTCATCTAACGGGTTTTACCGGGCCGGGTAACCCGTTTCAAAAATTTAAACCGTTCAAACCCAGCCCAGCCCCCCTTTACCGGTCCGGGCCGGTTCCAGGTTCTACCGGTCTGGGCCGGTCCGGAACCGGGCTGACCCGTCCCGTTTAACACCTGTAGTCTGAACTCATACCACCACATGTAATGAACTTCCCTCCCCCAACTAGGAGACACGAAAATATTCTTCACGCACCCATAACTCGGGCTACACATCAAACCACAATAGGAATCGAACACTTAACAGTTCATCTATTATCCAGCAGACTTCTTCGTCACTACCAAGTCATATAGAGACATCTCGCAGTACTAACATACTCATCACATGGATATCCAACCGCCATTCCGGCTAATAGGGACAATACCGAACATATAAGTTCAAAACACTTGCTCACACAATCAGCACCTCGTTGCTCAAGCCATAGGCAAGGATCCGGCCTCAAGTCCTCCAGATTAGCCCAACATCAAACTCACAGAGATCACATCTCGCCCCTTGATTGGGGAATCACAAGCCATCAAGGCACATTTGATATTGAGCGCTCATGTGCGCTTACGAACGCGTGGAAGGAATTTTAAGAGTTTCTTCTCAAGCTGAATCAAGGACGCACAATAACAATTCAAGAAGGTGAAGTTTTCCTAAAGGTTCTGCAGCCTCTCGAGGATAAATACAGACATCTCCGTACCGATCCACGAGACTCTACTAAACCTGCTCATGACTCGTGAGACCTAGTAACCTAGGCTCTGATACCAACTTGTCACAACCCAAACCCCGCTCCAGTCATGATGGCGCCTCTCGTGAAGACAAGGCCAGCCAACCAACCCTATTTGCCCTTTTTCAAAAATAAATAACATGAATAAAAATCTTTAAAGATGATTCCATAATATTACTTAGCGGAAGTACAACCAAACACAACCCGAATCGGGGTGTCACAAGTTACGAGCATCTAGAGGAGTTTAAATACAACTACAAGGCCAGTGATATGCATATTAGAATTTAGAATCCAAGGAAGAAATCCGGTGCCGCGAACGCTGGCGGTCACCTTGCTCAGCTACGATACCCAAATCTTCAACCAGCTCAAAACCCACTACCGGGTGAATAAATACCTGCATCTGCACGCGAGGTGCAGGGAGTAAAGTGAGTACTCCAACTCAATGAGTAATAAAAGTAAATAATAACTGAGCAGCAAGAAATCACGTAAAGCAACCAACATGCTGTATAGAAGCCGGGTGCAATTTTCTGAGAAAACAGTGGAATCTATGATATCTTTAGAAATACCTTGGCTCAGTTCAAATCTCTTTTGAAAGTGATCTTCTCAAAAATTACGAAAATGATTTCAAAACAGTTAGTGCTGATAAGCAAAGAAAATCCGCCCCTCGGGCACAAATACCACAGTTTAACAGGTAAAAAGGCAAATAAGTATGCAAGATGAGCACATAAAAGTTTGCCCCCGGGTAATATCTCCAACTGTACCAGCCCCTCGGGAGCCCTCTCTCGGATCACTCTCAGAACAATATCATATAGTAATCACTGCGGCGTGCAACCCGATCCATAGCTCGCTGCGGCGTGCAACCCGATCCATAGCTCGCTGCGGGGTGCAGCCCGATCCATATGGGTACCCGCGCTCACTGTGGGGGTGCAGACCCCGGAGGGGCTCCTACAACCCAAGCGTTATATCACTGCGACGTGCAGTCCGATCCAATATATATACTGTTGTGGCGTGCAGCCCGATCCATATAATATACTGCTGCGGCGTACAGCCCGATCCATATAAGTATCGCTGCGGCGTGCAACCCGATCCATATATATATAATCCTCACATCCAGGCCCTCGGCCTCACATCACTCAGTATACCCTCACATCTGACCCTCGGCCACACTCAGTCAGAATAACATCACAAGCCCCTCGGGCATTAGTAAAATAGTCGTCCTCAACCCAAATTATCATTTAAAATATCATTTAAGACTCAAATCTGAGTAAAAGTGGTTGAGTTATAAAATAGTGGAGCAACAATATGACCAAGTTCAAGTAATAAGTCAAAACAGTGAGGAAGCAGTAAAAATAAATCCCCAAAGGATTCAAATAGTTGGCACGAAGCCCAAATATGGCAATCAGCCCAAACATCAGTGCTAACAAATAAATTCCAGTCAAATACGCAGTAAATTCATCAATCGGGACGGATAAAGTCACAATCCCTAGTGGTTCTCTACCCCACACCTACTATCCGGCGTGCAAGTCACCTCAATATAGCACTACGATGTGCAATCCGGGGTTTAAAACCCTCAGGATATCATTTACAATCATTACTCACCTCAAACCGATGAAATCTCTAGCTCGCGATGCCTTTGCCCATGAAATCGGCCTCCACGCGCGTCGAATCTATCCAAAATCAGAACGAATACATCACAATAGGCTAAGGGAACATAACCCAATAAAAAAGAATCGAAAAACATCGAAAATCATGAAATTGCAAAACGCAAGCCCTGGGCCCACTTCTCGAAAAATCAGAAAATTAACATCAGTGGATTCTTTATCTCGCCACGAGTTCATACATACCAAGAACTCTCAAATCCGAGCTCAAATAGCCCATCAAATCCCAAATTGAAATATCAAAAACTCTAGCCCTAGTTCATCAATTTTAGGCTTAATTTCCATAAATTTCTAGGTTAATTCCACATAATAATCATGTTTTCAACTCATAAAACTTACCTCCAGTCAATTCCATTCGAAACCCTCTTCAATTGCTCCCAAAAAGCTCCCAAGATGTTCAACAATGGAGGAAAATACCCTTAGCTCGCGGATGAAATGTTATTTTAAAACCCTTCTGCCCAGGCTTATTTCCGCTTCCGCGATAAAAATATCGCTTCTGCGGTTTCTCTCATTTCACCCACAACCGCTTCTGCGGTCCATTACTCGCATAAGCAAGACCGCTTCTGCGGTCCATTTGTCCGCTTCTGCAGAACTACCCCAGACTCCACTTTTAGCTTCTGCAGTTCCCCCTTCGCTTCTGCGGAACCGCTTCTGCAGTATATTTCCGCAGAAGCAAAAACACCAGATACCAGAACTCTTCAGCAGTCACACAAGTCCAAAATTCACCCCGTTGGCCATCCGAAATCACTCCGAGGCCCCCGAGACCTCAACCAAAAGTGCCAACCCATTTCAAAACATCATCCAAACTTGCTCCAATCATCAAAACACCATGATTAACACTAAAACCATCAAATCCAAGCCTAAGTTCTTCAAATTCTTCCGTAACTCTCATTAGATCAAAAACCCAACCAAACCACCTCCGAATCATCTGAAATTTTGCACACACATCCCAAATCACCTAACGAAGCTACTGCAACTCTCAGAATTTCATTCCGACCCTCAGACCAAAATCTCACCTATCAACTAGAAATCGCCAAAATGCTAACTTCGCCAATTCAAGCCTGATTCTACACTGGACCTCCAAAATCACTTCCGATCACACTCCTAAGTCAAAAGCCAACCCTCGAAGCTAACCGAATCACCGGAAATTGCATCCGAGAATTATAACTCATAAGTCAACCTCTGGTTGGCTTTTCCAAACCAACCTTCCTTAAAGAGACTAAGTATCTCATTTTCTACCAAAACCAATCCAAATCAACTCTAACACACCAATTACTGATAATGAAACATGAAGAAGCATAAAATAGGTCGGTTCGTCACACGGAGCCTTGTTACCGGCATTTCCATATTACATTACTCTTCAATTATGTTTAGAGGCTCCGTAGACAGGTTGTGGGTGGTGTTTGGTATTGGGAATGGAATTAGAAATAATGGAATTTGGCAAATATGTTTTCCTCCATATCTATAAGAATCTTCGCATTATGGATACTATTGTTGAAATAGCTAATGAAAACAAAAATGGAAGTTGTTAATAAAAATGTTTATAAGCTTTGATTAATGGAGTTCTTCTCCTTTTTATTCATGAACTAGTTTGGGTAGAATGAAACCTAATAGGCTTGCTCAGTCGGGTTTACTCGGTTGAGCGCCGGTCGCGCTCCTTGGATTTTGGATCGTGACAAAGAGATAAGATTAGATCTTAGAAACACAGCAAAACCTGAAGTAGAATTGCAACTATCTGGACAACCAGTCCAATCAGCATCCGAGTAGGCAATAACCATGAAAGTCGGAGATAGGGCACGCAAAGTTAGACCATAAGTGAGAGTACCCTACAAGTACCTAAAAATACGCTTGACACAATGCATGTGAGTGGTACGAAGAGCATGCATAAATTGAGAGACAACATTTACAGCATAGGCAATATCCGGATAATGCTGCACTGTGGGCCAGGCCTGAACCGGACGTGACCGGACCCGCGGTCCTAACGGGCCTGGTGGGCCGATCCTAATGGTCTCTTCAAGCCTGAGGCGGGCTGGTCTTCAATGGTAGGCCCACGAGCCCGGAACCGTTTAGCCCGGGACCGGCTGGTGGGCCTGGTCCGGGCCCAACGGGCCTAGCGGGCCTAACAGCTATAATTTAAAAAAAAAACAGCCCAACAGCCATATTTAAAAAGTAGCCGTTTGGGGCTATTTTTTGACCGTTTTTGTATTTTATAAAATAGCCATTTGGCCCCCAAACATTATATAATTACACATTTCCCCATTTCTCAACTATCAATACCCTCTAATTCTTTCATTTTTACTTACCAATTCATCAATATCTCTCAATCTCTCTACTAGAATTGCTTATTTTATTGTTGAAATTTCGTGAAAAATTGTGAAGTTGGTGAATTGAAGTCTTCAAGTCTTCAACGATTTTCAATTTTCAAGAAGTTGTTCGGCAATTCGGTAAACTCGTTCCAACTCTTAATTTTTAAGAATATATTTTTGTGTGTTTTAGTT
>MU742128.1:0-14045 GCA_026770625.1 Nicotiana glauca
CCGGCCTCAAGTCCTCCAAACTGGCCCAACATCAAACTCAAGGAGATCACATCTCGCCCCTTGATCGGGGAATTACAAGTCATCAAGGCACATTTAACACTGGGCATTCAAGTGCGCATACAAACGCGTGGAAGGAATTTCAAGAGTTATATTCCAAGCTGAATCAAGTATACACGATAAGAATTCCAAGAATGTGAAGTTTTCCTAAAGGTTCTGCAGCCTCTTAAGGATAAATACATACGTCTCTGTACCGATCCGCGAGACCCTACTAAACCTGCTCATGACTCGTGAGACCTAGTAACCTAGGCTCTGATACCAACTTGTCACGACCCAAATCCCAAACTCGGTCGTGATGGCGCCTCTCGTGAAGATAAGGCAGCCAACAAAACAAACGCTTCCTTTTAACAGTTATTTAACATTTATAAAACTAAAACATGATTAGCATAATTAAAAGCACGGAAAACAATGATAACAACAGGGAACCATCCCGTCACAGCCCGACATCGGGGAGTCACTAGTCATGAGCTACTACAGAGTTCATTAAAGTACGACAAGCCCAGAAATAGGAAAAAAGTCTGAAAGTAATAGGAACAACATAAAATAAGGAAGAAGATTTGGTGCCACAGACGCTAGCGGTCACCTGGCTCAGCCATGAGAACAAATCTTCAAAGAGCTCAAAACCCGCTACCGGGTGGTCAAGTACCTGCATCTGCACACGAGGTGCAGGAAGTAAAGTGAGTACTCCAACTTAGTGAGTAATAAAAGTAAATAATAGCTTAAAGAAAGAAATCACGTAAGGCACTCCATCATGCTATATACAACAGTACAACCCTTTTTGAGAAGAACAGTAAAACCATGAAATCCTTTGGAAAACATCTGGGCTCAGTAAAAACCTCTTTTGAAAATATTCCTTTTCAATAGTTGTGAAAATAACTTCAAAAAAAAGTAGGAAATAATCAAAAATCTGCCCCTCAGGCTAAATATCAACCTCTCAGTATAGTATCAGCCCCGTGTGGTCACTCCCAACTCACAAAGTACAACATCAGCCTCTCGGGCTCACTCCCAACTCACAAAGTACAACATCAGCCTTTCGGGCACACTCCCAACTCACAAAGTACAACATCAGCCTCTCGGGCACAACACTCCATTAACAAATAACACTAGGGTATCTGGTAAACAGTGCAAGAAATAGCATGTATGACAATGATATGAGTGCTAAATGTCATCACAACATTACAAAATAAGAACAAATGCATGAGTGCAATGCAATGCATATGACGGTACACTCTAGTACCCGCTGCGGCGTGCAGCCCGCTCCATTTATTTATCGTCGACGACGCTCATTGGGGGTGTGTACAAACTCCGGAGGGGCTCCTACAGCCCAAGCACAATAACAAGCCATCTCGTGGCATCAAATCTAGGCTCGCAGCCTCATATCAATATCAATATAATCATCCAAGCACTCGGTCTCAATATCAATGTAACACCTCTGCGGTGCGCAGCCCGAGCCACGCATGATCAATATAATACTGCTGCGGCGCGCAGCCCATCCCATGCTCAGTCCAGAAATCAACATAAGCCCCTTGGGCATTTGTAAAACAGTAGTTCTCAGCCCGAAATATCATTTAAAATATCATTTGAGGTTTCAAACCTTAGAAGTATGGCTGAGTTTGCAAAACAGTATTTAAAACCTTGGACTGAAACCAAATGATATGCAAAATATGCTAATACAATAATATCAATCCCCGAAGGATTCACATAGTTGGCACGAAACCCAAACATGACAATCAACCCAAATTATGATAATAACAAGTAGTTTCAATCAAATACGCAGTAAAAATCAATGACCGGGACGGACCAAGTCACAATCCCCAACGTTGCTCTACCCCACGCTCATATCTGGCATGCAAGTCACCTCAATACAGCACTCAGGATATCATTTACAAGTATTAGTCACCTCGAACCGGTGAAATCTCTAGATCTTGATGCCTTTGCCCCTCAAACCGGCCTCCACGCACGTCAAATCTATCGAAAATCAGAGCGAATACATCACAACATGCAAATGGGACATTACCCAATCGAAAACAATCGGAAAATATCGAAATTCACGAAATTTGTAAAACCCGAGCCCAAGGCCCACGTCTCGAAAAATTATAAAATTAACATCTCCAGCTTCTTTATCTCGCCACGAGTCTAACCATGTAAAAATCATTCAATTCTCATATCATTTCGGCCCTCAAATCCTTGATTCTATGCAAGAGGGTTTTCTACCCTTTTCCAACAAAATTCTCTGATTAAACGCTAAAACTCGTAATAGATTCAAGTTATACAACCAAAATTTAGTTAAGAATACTTACCCCGTTGTTCTCTAAGAAAATCGGACCAAAAATCGCCTTAACCGAGCTCCAAATCGTCAAAAATGAGAAATGGGAATGAAGTCCCATTTCCAGAACTTAACCTATCTGCCCAGGCCAATTTCCACTTCTACGATACAAATGTCGCTTCTGCGACTTCCGCTTCTGCGGAAAAATATCGCTTATCCGACTTCCGCTTCTGCAGTTTTCTTCCGCTTCTGCGGTTTCCTTCATTTTGCCCAGGACCGCTTCTACGGTCCATTTTTCGCAAAAGCGATACCGCGGTCCAAACGTCCGCTTCTGTGGAAGCTGCCCAATCTCCACGTTCCGTTTCTGCGACTCCCCTTTCACTTCTGCGGAACCGCTTCTGCGGTCTATTTCCACAGAAGCAAAAATGCCAGATACCAGAACTCTTCAGTAGTCTCCAAACTCCAAATTTCATCCCATTAGCCATCCGAAATCACCCCGAGGCCCCCCGGGACCTCAACCGAAAATACCAATACATCCTATATCATTATTCAAACTTGTTCCAATCATAAAAACACATCCAACAATACTAAAACCATCAAATTTCATCGGATTCAAGCCTAAGTTTCTTAAAAACTTCGGAAATGTGCATTGAATCAAAAACTCGACCAAACGATGTCCGAATGACCTGAAAATTTGCACACATACCCAAAATCACCCAACAAAGCTACAACAACTCTCAGAATTCCATTCCAACCCTCGAATCAAAATATCACCTATCAACCGGAATTCCCCAAAATACTAACTTCGCCAATTCAAGCCTAATTCTATACCGGACCTCCAAAATTACTTCTGATCACACTCCTAAGACACATATCATCCCCCGAAGCTAACCGAATCATCAGAATTCAAATCTGAGCCCTTTAACACATAAGTCAACGTCTGTTTGACTTTTCTAAAATAAACCTTCCTTTAAAAGACTAAGTGTCTCATTTCCTACTAAAACCAATCCAAATCGACTCGATCACCTCAAATACTAATAATGAAGCATAGAGAAACTTAAGATGGGAAAAACGGGGCGGTAACTCACATGACGACGGGTCGGGTCGTTACATAATTTGACGAGACTAATCAAATAAAATTGTTGTTGGAGCTTTGTCCCATAAATCTTGAACCTTCTTATTCTTTTTTAAGGGCATTTTTATTTATAGGTCACTCAAAAAATATTTACATGAAATTTTCTATAATGAGTGGGATCTGTAATTTTGAAAAGGGGACTGACCCATAGTGATTTTTTTTATATATTGTCGATGTATTTAAGAAAAATTCTAAAATTTGAACAGTTCGAGGACAATAGAGAGCCATATTTAAAGGATTTAAGTTATATGCATCGGCACTGCAAAGATTTTCTTGCACTTTTAATGAATTTTAACCTGTGATGATAAGTTATTTATTATTTTTACTAGATTATCAATTAATATTTATCAAGAGACTTATCTGTAATTACATTATGTACATAATAAGTGATCTGATTGTCCATACATTTTAAAATCTTCAAGGGATAAAACTTCGATTCGCATTTAAATGGTGGTATATGCTAATGGCAGTTTTCTTACTTACTTAATAATTAATTTCGAACTAGTTATATTGAGGAATATGCAAAATCACTTCTATGCTTGACGTGTTACTTTTCTTTTATCTTTTGCTTTCATTTTACTGGGTGATGGTGATGGTGTTTCTCTTGATCTTATATACTGAAAGGAAACGAATTACTTTTAAGTGATTCTTGTAAAAATAAAATAAAGACATTGATTATCGACAGAGGATGTGACGACCCGACCCGTCGTCTCATGTGTTGCTGCTTTGTTTTTCCCATTTATTACTTCTTCATATTTCATGATCGGTATGTGGTGTTTGAGAGTTAATTTGGAATGGTTTTGATAAGAAATGAGACACTTAGTCTCTTTAAGGAAGGCTTAAGTTGGAAAAGTCAACCGGACGTTGACTAATGAGTTATAGGGCTCGGATGTGATTTTTGGTGATTCGGTTAGCTTCGGGGAATGATTTGTGACCTAGGAGCATGATCGGAATTGATTTTGGAGACCCGATGTAGAATTAGGCTTGAATTGGCGAAGTTAGTATTTTGGCGAATTCCAGTTGATGGGTCAGAATTTGATCCGAGGGTCGGAATGGAATTCCGATAGTTGTTGTAGTTTTGTTAGGTGATTTTGGATATGTGTGCAAATTTTAAGGTCATTCGGACATCGTTTGGTTGGGTTTTTGATCGAAAGTGCATTTCGGAAGTTCTTGAAGAACTTAGGCTTTGATTTGGTGAAATTTGATGATCTTGATGTTAACGATAGTCATTTGATGATTCAAGCAAGTTTGAATAAGGTAATGGATCATGTCTGTGCTTTTGCTTGAGGTCCCGGGAGCCTCGGGGTGAGATCGGGTGGTTAAACGGAGAGTTTGGAGTTGTTGCATAATTTTTGGGTTGCAGGTTCTGTTGTTTCCGCATCTGCGGAAAAGGGGCCGCATAGGCGGTTCCGCGGATGTGGCGTTTGGGTCGCAGGTGCGTTCTGGGAGGCCTTGGCGTGGACCGCAGGTGCGGAAGGAAATCTGCATAAGCGGTGACCGCATGAGCGGCTTTGGACCGCAGAAGCGGTCCCTAGTGAGTTAAGTTAGACCGCAAAAGCGAGAGCTGCAGGTGCGGTAATCCGACCGCAGAAGCGAAAATCGCTGTTGGCAGGAGGGTTTTATATTTTATTTCATCGGCGAGGGTTATGCATCTTTCCTCCTTTTTTGAACATCCTTGGGAGCTTTTGGACGGGAATTTCATAGGGATTTAAGAGGAATCGACTTGAAGTAAGAATCTTGGTCTTAAAACATGATTATGTTATGAAATTGGTCTAGAAATTCATGGAAATTAAGCCTAAGGTTGATGAATTAGGGCTTGAGTTTTTGATATTTCAAATTGGGATTTGATAGGTCATTTGAGCTTGGATTTGGGAGTTCTTGGTATGCATGGACTCGTGGCGAGACGAGAAATCCGGTAATGTGAGTTTTGTAATTTTTCGAGATGCGGGCCCGGGGCTCGGGTTTTGCTAGTTTCGAGATTTTTGCTATTTCCCGATTTTTTTCGATTGGGTATTGTTCCCTTAGCATATGGTAATGTATTCGCTCTGATTTTGGATAGATTCGACGTGCGTGGAGGCCGATTTGAGGAGCAAGGGCATCGCGGGATAGAGATTTCGCCGGTTCAAGGTGAGTAATACTTGTAAATGATATCCTGAGGATTTGAAACCCCGGATTTGTACATCATAGTGCTGTATTGAGGTGACTTGCACGTCGGATATGAGCGTGGGGTAGAGAACCATTTGGGATTGCGACTTGGTCCGTCCCGGTTGTTGATTTTACTACGTGCTTGAATAAAACTACGTTTTATCATCATAATTTGGGCTGATTGCCATGTTTGGGCTTTGTGCCAACTATGTGAATCCTTCGGGTATTGAGATTATCATTTTTGTATATCTTGCATGTCATTTGGTTTCAGTCGAAGATTTTAAATACTGTTTTGTAAACTCAGCTGTATTTCTAAGTTTTGAAAACTCAAATGAAATTTTAAATGTTTTCGGGCTGAGAACTACTGTTTTATAAATGTCCAAGGGGCTTATAATGTTTTCTGGACTGTGCATGGATCGGGCTGCGCGCCGCAGCAGTGACTTGAAACAGTGGTAACAAAGACACTGTATGATGTGACTTGAAACAGTGGTAACACACTGTACGATGTGACTTGAAACAGTGGTAACAATGAATTGGTGAGGTAACAATGGCTGACCGGTCAAGTAACAATGACTGACCGGGATATTATGCTTGGGCTGTAGGAGCCCCTTCGGAGTCTGTACACACCCCCAGTGAGCGCCGTCGACGATTGATCATATGCATGGTTGGCTGGGGCTGCACTCCGCAGCGGTCATGTGCATTGCATTACATTCACGCATTGGTTCCTGTTTGTACTATGTGGCATGACATTCAGCACTCTCATATCATTGGCATCCATGCTATATCTTGCACTGTGTACCAGATACCCTGGTGTTATTTGTGAATAGAGTGTTGTGCCCGAGGGGCTGATTTGTGTGCGGACTTGCTCTACTTGACATCGCATTCATATGCTTAACTGTTAAAAAGAAAAGCAAAGATATTTTCAAAAAGGTTTTTAACTGAGCTAGATAATTCTAAAGGGTTTTCCTGGTTTTACTGTTTTTCTCACAAGGTTGTACTGTCCTATATAGCATGATGGAGTGTTCTTACGTGATTTCTTACCGCTCAGTTATTATTTACTCTTATTACCACTGAGTTGGAAGTACTCACTTTACTCCCTGCACCTCGCGTGCAGTTGCAGGTATTGTTCACCCGGTAGCGGGTTATTAGCGGACCGAAGGCTTTACTATGGTAGTTGAGCAAGGTGACCGCCAGCGTTCGCGGCACCGCACTTTATCTTTGAATTTCGGTTTTTATCTTGCATATATAAATTATTGGCCCTATAGTAGTGTTCCTACTCCTTAGATGCTCGTGACTAGTGACACCCCGATGTCGGGCTGTGACGGGATGGTTCCCTGATGTTATCGTTGTTTTTCCACGCTTTTGATTATGATAATCATGTTTTAGCATTATAAATGTTAAATAACTATTAAAAGGAGGCGTTTGTTTGTTTGGTTGGCCTTGTCTTCACGAGAGGCGCCATCGCGACCGGGTCTGGGATTTGGGTTGTGACAAGTTGTTAGGTGATTTTGGATATGTGTACAAATTTTTAGGTCATTCGGACATCGTTTGGTTGGGTTTTTGATCGAAAGTGCATTTCGGAAGTTCTTGAAGAACTTAGGCTTTGATTTGGTGAAATTTGATATCTTGATGTTAACGATAGTGATTTGATGATTCGAGCAAGTTTGAATAAGGTAATGAATCATGTCTGTGCTTTTGGTTGAGGTCCTGGGGGCCTCGGGGTGAGATCGGGTAGTTAAACGGAGAGTTTGGAGTTGTTGCATGATTTTTGGGTTGCAGGTTCTGTTGTTTCCGCATCTGCGGAAAAGGGGCCGCATAGGCGGTTTCGCGGATGCGGTGTTTGAGTCTCAGGATGCGGTCTGGGAGGCCTTGGCGCGGACCGCAGGTGCGGAAGGAAATCTGCATAAGCGGTGACCGCAGTCCCTGGTGAGTTAAGTTAGACCGCAAAAGCGGTCGTTTGGTCGCAAAAGCGAGAGCTGCAGGTGCGGTAATCCGACCGCAGAAGCAAAAATCGCTGTTGGCAGGAGGGTTTTATATTACTCCCTCCGTTTCAATTTATGTGAACATATTTCCTTTTTAGTTCGTGCCAAAAAGAATGACCCCTTTCCTTATTTGGAAACAATTTACCTTTACACAATGATTTATAGCCACACAAAATATATGTGTCTTATTTTACACCACAAGATCAAAAGTCTTCTTTCTTTTCTTAAACTCTGTGCCCAGTCAACTGAATTCACATAAATTGAAACGGAGGGAGTATATTTCATCCGCGAGGGTTATGCATTTTTCCTCCATTTTTAACGTCCTTGGGAGCTTTTGGACGGGAATTTCAGAGGGNTAGGGCTTGAGTTTTTGATATTTTAAATTAGGATTTGATAGGTCATTTAAGCTCGGATTTGGGAGTTCTTGGTATGTATGGACTCGTGGCGAGACAAGGAATCTGGTAATGTTAGTTTTGTAATTTTTCGAGAAGCGGGCCCGGGGCTCGGGTTTTGCTAGTTTCAAGATTTTTGCTATTTCTCGATTTTTTTTCGATTGGGTATTGTTCCCTTAGCATATGGTAATGTATTCGCTTTGATTTTGGATAGATTCGATGCGCGTGGAGGCCGATTTGAGGAGCAAGGTCGTCGCGGGCTAGAGATTTCGCCGGTTCAAGGTGAGTAATACTTGTAAATGATTTCATGAGGGTTTGAAACACCCGGATTTGCACATCATAGTACTGTATTGAGGTGACTTGCAAGCCGGATATGAGCGTGGGGTAGAGCACCATTTGGGATTGTGACTTGGTCCGTCCCGGTTGTTGATTTTACGGCATACTTGACTGAAACTACTTGTTATCATCATAATTTGGGTTGATTGCCATGTTTGGGCTTCGTGCCAACTATGTGAATCCTTCGGGGGTTGAGATTACCATTTTTGTATATCTTGCATGTCATTTGGTTTCAGTCCAAGATTTTAAATACTGTTTTGTAAACTCAGCCGTATTTCTATGTTTTGAAAACTCCAATGATATTTTAAATGTTATTTCAGGCTGATAACTACTGTTTTATAAATGCCCAAGGGGCTTATAATATTTTCTAGACTGTGCATGGATCGAGGTGCATGCCGCAGCAGTGACTTGAAACAGTGGTAACAATGACACTGTATGATATGACTTGAAACAGTGGTAACAATGACACTGTATGATGTGATTTGAAACAATGGTAACAATGACACTCTATGATGTAAATTGGTCAGGTAACAATGGCTGACCGGTCAGGTAACAATGACTGACCAGGATATTACGCTTGGGCTGTAGGAGCCCCTCCGGAGTCTGTACACACCCCCAGTGAGTGTCGTCGGCGATAAATCATATGCATGGTTGGCTCGGGCTGCACGCCGAAGCAGTCATGTGCATTGCATTGCATTCACGCAATTGTTCCTGTTTGTACTACGTGGCATGACATTCAGCACTCTCATATCATTGGCATCCATGCTATATCTTGCACTGTGTACCAGATACCCTGGTGTTATTTGTGAATAGAGTGTTGTGCCCGAGGGGTTGATTTGTGTGTGAACTTGCTCTACTTGACATCGCATTCATATGCTTAACTGTTAAAAAGAAAAGTAATGATATTTTCAAAAAGGTTTTTAACTGAGCTAGATAATTCTAAAGGGTTTTTCTGGTTTTACTATTTTTCTCACAAGGTTGTATTGTCCTATATAGCATGATGGAGTGTTCTTACGTGATTTCTTACCGCTCAGTTATTATTTACTCTTATTACTACTGAGTTGGAAGTACTCACTTTACTCCCTGCACCTCGCGTACAGTTGCAGGTATTGTTCACCCGGTAGCGGGTTATTAGCGGACTGAAGTCCTTACAATGGTAGTTGAGCAAGGTGACCGCTAGCGTTCGCGGCACCGCACTTCATCTTTGAATTTCGGTTTTTATCTTGTATATATAAATTATTGGTCCTATAGTAGTGTTCCTACTCCTTAGATGCTCGTGACTAGTGACACCCCGATGTCGGGCTGTGACGGGATGGTTCCCTGATGTTATCGTTGTTTTTCCGCGCTTTTGATTATGATAATCATGTTTTAGCATTATAAATATTAAATAACTGTTAAAAGGAGGCGTTTGTTTTGTTGGCTGGCCTTGTCTTCACGAGAGGCACCATCACGACCGGGTTTGGGATTTGGATCGTGACAGAGGCGGAGTCAAGATTTGGAGTTTATGGATTCAAATTTTGTTATCGAACCCCAGCTTATTTCAGTTACTGAATTCATAATTAAATATTGATATATATTACTAATTTTTTAACGCAAATATAAATAAATTTAATAAAAAAACTACCGGAACGGTAAGTAATAGTCTAGCTCTGCCTTTGATCATCGGGAAAGACAAAAATCCTTACAAACTAAAAAGAGGGTAAATGCATTAACCGAAGGGTTTTAGGCCTTTTAGGTAGAAAAGATGTCATATAGAAAGCTCCCCGGGTACACAAATTAAACTTTGCAGTATATATAAAATAAAAATATATGAAAATTATCGTATTATATAGTATATGATTATCTGTCTTGAAATCAAGTTAAAGTTTTGATAAAAATGTATACATGCTAGAGTTGGCATCTATAGTCCTTAACTATAAATTAGCACAAAATCATTAAGAAAAGTAAAAAGTACTATAAAAAACTCCATTCATTCTTCCGACCTTTTAGATTTTAATAAGCTCATTCTGTTAACAATATAATTACTTTGCATATTTGTTCCTCTTAATGGTAGTGAATATACATTTTATGATTATTGAACCTCTACTTGCTATTCTAGAAAATTTTCTCTCTCTTCTGGAAATTCTAGAGATAGCACCATCCATCTAAAGAATTATGTCATATTTTCCTTTATTTAATTCTTATATGTAACTTTATTATTTGTAACCGTATGATCAACTACAGCAATTTAATTCAAGAAAATTCCCATATTCTGACACAATTTTTGCAATTTCTTCATATCTTATAATCTATTATGTTATTTAACTTTTATGACTCATAACTCATCAATAGCTAAACTTTATTATCACCACCTGATTTCTCAAGCTAAGACACTATTGTTATCCAACTATTATCATAATTGGCTTCTCCTTAGGTTACAACTCAAAAGTAAATGCAAAACATGATTGTCTTTTAGGTTACAACTCAAAAATCAAAATTACGTATAGTATCTCTAATATTGGCAGATATCTCCTTTTCTCACTCACCATCAATATTTATTCTTAAAATAATCTTACACTCTTAATTAATTACCATTTATCCCTGCTAGCTAGATGCATAAAAACCAATCAATAGATAGAAGGGTTGACAATTGTAACAAACAATTAAGTCATTACTTATTAAGGGATTTATCAAGAAAAAAGTTGACTTTCACAAGTAATTTATATGCCTGATTGTGTGAATAATGCCAACTAGGGCGCATTGAGTATCACATTATCAATCCATTAATAGGTTAAGATTTTCTAACTCCCAAATCAGCACATTAATAGTAAAAATATTTTAAAGACAACAAGTTTGAGAGTTCTAAAAGCACCTTTAAATAGTCCATATTTTTTACTCTGAATGTAAACTCATCAAAAACCACAAAAGTTTTTTCTTTTGGCCACCCTAATGTTGAGTCCATTGTCGATAGGTTCCTCTCAAGAAATCATAATCCAATTTCTAATTCATCGCTTCATCTTGTTGAGGCTCATCGAAATGCTAGTGTTCGTGAGCTCAATTTGCAGTTAACTCAGATTCTTGCTGAGCTTGAAGTTGAGAAGAAAAGAGGAGAATCATTTGATCAAATGAGGAAAACTAGTGAAAGTCAATATTGGTGGGAAGCTCCTATAAGTAAACTTGGTTTGCATGAACTTGAACAATTAAAGGATTCAATGGAGGTTTTAAAAAAGAATGTGACAAATCAAGCAAGCAAGTTTGTGGTTGAGACTACTGCTAATTCTTCTTCTTATTTTGGTGTTAATGGGATTGGGATTTTTGACAACTATGATATCAAGCCAGCTCCAAACATGGTTGCTTCAAATAATCTTCATAACCATAACTTTGGTTTTGGTTCAGCTGGATTATTTTAATTCTTTTTTGGTTTCCTTCTATTGATAAATTAAAGCCAACGAGTACCTCACTAGCTGGCCTTTGCTCTGAGTTTTTCAAGTTCTCATTCTGTTGAATTATTGCCTATAAAGAAGCAACAAATGGTTGCCATTATAAATCAATATTTCATTACTACATGTTAAGTGGGAGTAATATTTTGCAATCCTTTTATCTGCTGTCATCATGGTATTGTCCAGAATATATCAAGAATTCTTACCATGTAAATGAATTATGGGTGAAAGCTGGATGTATTTTCAATCCTTGTAAACAAAATAATAGAACAGACTGTCGTATATATATGATCATAGACTTAAGCAATAAAACCAAAGAAATGAGTTTAAACCTTTAGAAACGAATGAAGAAATTCAAAAGAAGTGGCACCAAGATTGACCTCAATGTCAGTAAAAGGTGATGAAGACCATATGAAACCACAGTTCAAGTTCTAACAATGGAATAAAATAAGAAGCAGTTTAGCTTAGCTTTCAATTCTTCTTTTTCTTATCATCATCATCGTCTCCCATTTTGACTTTTCCAAACTATTTCCTTCACTCCTCTTTCTCTTCTTCGATTTCGCATCTTTTTCGATTATCTGGCTCTTAGGTTGGGTTAATTTCACTTATGGTCATATAACTATAATGTTTTTTCACTAATGTCATATAACTTTATTTTCTCACAAAAAAGTTATATAACTATTATAACTTTATTTTTCACATAAAAGTCATATAATTATAAGTTTTTTCACTAAAGTCATATAACTTTGTCTTTTCACACAAAAATCATATAACTATCATTTTTTTTATACCAAAATCATATAATTATATTTTCTCACACAAAAATAATAAAATTTTTACTAACTCACAAAAATTATAGTGATCGGAAAATATAATTTTTCGCTAGTATTTTCTCATTTTGTAGATTTTTATTTTTTTATTTTCAGCCTAATAAATAATAATTCAATTAAAATAGGAATGAGTCAACCCGACCTAGGCCACCCTGACCGAATACTTATATATATAAATTAATAATTGGGTAATTCCTATTTACTAAAAGTAAATTCTTTCCCCATAAAAAATTCAATCCGGAATACATGAGATTCTTATAAAGTAAAATAAGGAAATAAAAGGTATAATTAGAGAGCATATGAAATAAAAATGCTATAAATTTGAATAACAATCTCGTAAATTAAAATAAACAATAGAAGTATCATGTTATGAGGGATTTACTATTCACTTTAGTATTATTTTAATTTATATATATGACTATTGGGTCGGGTGGGCCACATTGGGTTGAGTCATTTTTATTTTAATTTGACTATTATTTATTAGGCTGAAAATAAGAAAATAAAAATCTATAAAATAAGAAAAGACTATTGAAAATTTATATTTTCCAATCACTGTGATTTTTGTGTTAGTAAAAGTTTTATGATATTTGTGTGAGAAAATATAATTATATGATTTTGGTAAAAAAAAAATCATAGTTATATGATTTTTGTGTGAAAAGACAAAGTTATATAACTTTAGTGAAAAAAGGTCATAGTTATATGATTTTTGTGTGAAAAGACAAAGTTATATGACTTTAGAGGAAAAAAAGTTATATTTATATGACTTTTGTGTGAGAAAACAAAGTTATACGACTTTAATGAAAAAATGCCATAGTTATAAGACCATTTGTGAAATTAATCCCTCTTAGGTTTGTTTTTCTTGCCAGTACATGTCACGACCCGGATTTTTAACCCTCGGGAGTCGTGATGGCGCCTACTCGTAGAAGTTAGGCAAGCCACAAAATTTAGAAACCTTAACTCTTTCATTTTAGTCCTTTTGGCTACTAGTAATAATAGATGATGAACAGTAAAATAATAGCGGAAGACTTACACAAATATAATACCAAATCGATTCTAAAAGCCAACAGATGTCTCTACCAAAAAATCGGTGTCACAACATTCACGGACTAACTATGGTTACTACATACAAGTGTCTGAAAGAGGAAAACATAGTCTGTCTCGGATACAAGTGATAACGGAACATAACAACAAGTAGAAGGGATGCCGGGCCTGCGGACAACTGTAAGACTACTTCGAGATCTCTGTGGACTGAAGGCTGGCTCTCGAGCTACTGCTGATGTTCGGTACCTGAATATGTGCAAAAGAGCACTGAGTATAGTATCAGCACAACCGACCCCATGTGCTAGTAAGTGCTTGGCCTAACCCCGGCGAGGTAGTGACGAGGCTAGGACCAGACTCTATATGAACCTGTAGAGTTATATAATATACAACAAAAAGTAAATAAGACTAAACAAGTAAAGATGGGAGGGGAAAACATGCTTCG
>MU742129.1:5088-20787 GCA_026770625.1 Nicotiana glauca
TTGTATTTTCTTGATTTTATAAAATTGAGATTAAACTAACAATTATACTAATTAAAGTCTGAAAATTATTTAATAACTATTTTGTAGTAATTTCCAATTAAAACAATAGATGCTATTTTGATTTTTTCTTTAATGCATTAATACTAAAAATGTAAAAATCCTACTGCATATGCATATTTTGTATTTTTAATACTAGTTTAAACATACGACCAACTAACACAAAGAATGCAACAAAATTTCTAAAATTGTAAAATTATTTTATTTAAATTTTTTTTTTGAATAATTTGCTTAGAGTAAAAATCACGTGCTCACAGCTAATACACAACGTTTCATGGCCTGTAGATAATATGAATGTTTCAGTATATTGATCTCCAGTTAGGGATTGTATTTGTGTGTCTACAGAAGTTAGAGTATCAGGAGGGCCTTCAGCTCAGTATTGGGCCTGATGAACTAGCCTGTGTGGCACAAGGCCTAAAGTGACCAAGTCTGGTATTCTTTGGTCTTGAGCACTATTTCAGGCCCAAGAGTCTTCAGACTCGGCCTTTTCCTTTTGCATCTTGTTTTTTTAAGAAATGATTTGAGATGTGGAGATTAAATTATTGGGCCAGGTGTTAGCCCAAAAGGGAATAGTTTGGTCGAAATCAGACTTGACATGGGCTATGATGTTTTGTTTCCCACTTCTGGGCTTAATTTTGAGCCCATATAATATCAGCGTTATTGTTATCTGGAGGAGTTGCGAGCTTTTGATTAAAAAGCATAGTAGGCCCGCTGTTGGGCCTATCTTTACAAAATAAGTTAAAGGCATCAATTTTTTTTCATGCTAAATCCCATTCATGGACTTATTGCAAACTTCCAATTAGTCTTACATATGAGCATTCCTAGTCCACTTTAATTAAATATAGTTCTTTAAAATGGAGTGAGGTGTGCTATCCTAATTAAACCACCCATGGCCCTCACAAATATTGTAACTTAGCTATTAAAAATGAATACTCGTAGAAAAGACTTTAGGCGCGATTTAATCTACTATTGTGATTGTGTACACGTTTGCGTGACATAATTACGATTCTAAAAATAAAATCGGGGTATGCGTTCGTGCAACTTCAACTAAACACTCTTAAAATTAATAAAGCATTACTAATTGTGGACACATTCGCGTGACATAATTTTTGACGCGCCAAACAAATGGGTACACGTACACGTGACCTGTTTCAAGATAATTTCTTAATTAAAGAAGGCAAATGCACATAGGTTTAAAATAAGTAATTAAACAATTTGATAAATCCAGGTATGATCAAAGCGACCGTGCTAGAACCACGGAACTCGGGAGTGCCTACCACCTTCTCTCGGGTTAACAGAATTCCTTACCCAGATTTTTTTTATTTCGCAGACATTAAAACAGAGTCAAATCTCCTCGATTCAGGATTCTAAATCG
Source organism: Nicotiana glauca (assembly GCA_026770625.1). NCBI lineage: Eukaryota > Viridiplantae > Streptophyta > Magnoliopsida > Solanales > Solanaceae > Nicotiana > Nicotiana glauca. Next base: position 6,521 of record MU742129.1, read on the forward strand.
GAGACTTGGGACACCATAAACTATCCCAAGTGGCGACTGTAATCTTAAATAATAATCTCGTTTCGATTGTCACTTAAATTGAAAAAAAATCCCTTATACCCCTTTCGGGGGTAGTAAAAGGGAGATGTGACAATAAGCATTTTGCAGTGCCATCCAGATTTCCCTTAGAGACTTCAAATTTTGATTGAGGCGGTCCGTTAAAGTATTCAGATTATGTCCCCGACACAGCAGTTCATCATCTTCCCCTTTTTCCCTCGTTGCTTTCACTTCATCAGAATCTTCTGCAGTGGGTTCTGCAAAGCAGGCAACTGCGGATCAAGAACATAAAAGATCTTTAGAGCAGTCAGTAGGAAAATCATCTTGTCCTTCTAGCGAGTAAAGTTTGATCCATCAAAACGGTCGAGTTTGATGAACTCTTTTGTATTTTCAACAGCGGACAGAATGTTCTCCATAGCAGATTATCTTCTTTAACATTGTTAGAAAATAATAATCGAAAACAAAATTGAAGAAGGCGTGAGAACGACTTTTCTTAAATAAGATATTGCCCATATACAAATTGAGAAAATACAAACAATCTTCTTCAGAATACAACAAGCTAAGAATATACTTGCAGATTTTTCTATATCCACTTTGTTGGAATAACTTCTATTTATAGAGCAACCATCGGACCTTTTAAAAAAAGATGTATTCTTTAACAAACAGACGCATCTGTTTATTCAAATATATTTAAAATTTAAATTTCAAATAAAACAGACTTAATTGTAGAAATAATATATTTATTTTAGAAATAAATATAGAAATTATATTTAATTGTAGAAAAATAAATTATTTATTTTAAGTCCGACCCGGCCCGTGCCCCAAGTCCAAGTTCAAGTCTTTGATGTTAATATATATATAATATATATGTATTTGCACACATATAAGAGTATATATTCTAAATTAAACACATAAAAAGAACAAGGACTTAAAAGGTACACAAAATGGCCTTGCACCACCGATGTGGGACAAGTCCCACTTTTCCAACTTATATAACAGACTATCTTTCAGAACTGGTATAAGAGCCAATAGTTTGGCGGGACGAGTATGGAGATGGCAGAGTGATAGCGTTGGGCCCGGCTTAGTGCCTTTGCCCGTCTATGGACGTGTTTACTACCTTTACCCGTAGCTTTAAAGACGCATACAAAGCCTCTCCTTGGGCTTCGATGACCGTAAATACTTGGATCATGTGAGTGGCACACAGTTTATCTCCAAGTTAGTCCATGAATGGTGATAGGTCGTGTGTAACTTAGTTCAAGGGGGGAGATTGTTGGGTGTATGTGCACAAAGTCGCACATGAAAAGTAGAAAAGAAAAATAAGTTACTAAGGAGTTGGATACTCTTACCGGTGTGAGGCATTTTGAGAAATTGTACAGGCTTGGCCAAAAGCGGATAATATCGTACCACATTAAAAGTATTTTTTGGATCGTTGTAGCCCAAGAGAATGGTGACTGTTTATCCAAAAGAACATGGATTAAATGCCACTTAGTACTTCTTTTTCTTGCTTTTTTAATGATATATTCATATTATAAAAATTCTAGAACCAGCTTTGAATAGAGAGATTGACAAAAGAGAAATTATAGCCCCAAGTTACATGTCGTTTGCATCCATGTGATAAACATGTGTTTGTCATCTTTGATTACTTTCTTCTTATTGATTTCTATTCACTTGCAATAGACAATATTTTAGACCCTGAAGTCTATCTACTTTACCAAAAAAGAAGAAAGAAGAAAACTTTTAGGTCATCACGATAATGATATCATCTTGTACTACATCAGCTCAATTTATCAGTTTTTTTATTTGTCAAGGGGCTGACTAGTGACAATTTATTAATCTCTTTCCAAATATAAAACCTTTTAACTTATAGAAGTAAAACAAAAATTCGATTAGTTTAAGTTGTACTTGCCATATGTTTAATTATGCACAAGGTTTTAATAACTTATTTATTTCTCCCTAATATTCCTGACAGTATGGCTGGTTTACTAATACTGATCATATATCACATCGTTTACATATGCATCGTTCAAGTCATAAATGAAATTATCGATGGCTCTAAATTATCAAAAAGTATTTTAATTTTTCATAGTCTCCAGAATCTGCACGACTAAGTGTAGTTGTTTGAAAAGAAAGAGAAAATGGACCTTTTTGCACTACTAAATGTTCATTTTTTTCTTTTGTGATTTATACTCTTTTTTGTTTTTTTGATTTGCCTCGTAGCCACTGAGGTGTTCCTACAAAATTATAAGAAGCTATCTTCGCCATACAATAAAAATACCACCTAACACATATGTCAGCGAATATAAGCGTTAGCCATCTTCCTTTTTTTTAGTCAAAAATAATTTTTGTCCACTTTTACGAACAATAATGGAAATTATGGGATATGGCGAGAAGTACAGAAAGATATATGCATCAGAGGTGCAAAGTCCAAGAAGTCACCTATATAAATATATTGCAGGGTCTTTCTTAATTTTTTCTAAAAATTGTAAAAGTTAGTAATAGTTTGATGACATATTATAAACTAAGGGGTCGTTTGTTTTTGATCAAAAAGTGTTAAGCTTTTTGTCAAAGTAATTAAGTATTGTGGTGATGGGAAAATTTGAGGTAAATCCTAGCCAAAGATAATTCGCCTAGATCTGAGACATGGTAAAAAATGAGCAAGCATAGTTGAACATGAAATTTAACTACAGCCACAGCTGACTCCCATAATATAACAAGAAGATGAGGATTTACATAATATCGAATAATAAAGAAGAATACATGGATAAAAATGGTTACCGATCTTTAATAAAGTTGATCATCATTCATGTGATATGATGAGACTATCGATATGCATTGAGGGTCTGTACTTCTTTGCTTCTTTCTTCTTAGTGAGGAGAGATGAGGATCTCTCTTCTTCCCCGAAACCCTATCCGTGTCTGTGTATTTGTTTCAGGCCCCCCTTTTCTTCTTCTTCTTCTTCTTCTTCTTCTTCTTCTTCTTCTTCTTCTTCTTCTTCTCACTTAGTTTATATACTAGATCTTCTCCTTTACGCAACGGTCACTAACCATAGTGCTTAAGTCGTTTGACCATATTACGGGTTGACCCCTTGAAATGTTGCAATATTCAATTCACCGCTCAAGCATTCAGAATACATGACATCGGTCGTGGCCGATGTGCGTGTCGTTATAATGTTGTATGGATACGGTTGTCCCAAGTAACTTTTCGCAGCCTTTTTCCACGGCGATTCTTGTCTGGTCAAATTTCGACCCATACAATTTGGTTGGATAGAAGTTATCCAAAGATTAATTAACCCGAAATTATTTATTCTACCTTTTCACGAGGATAAAAAAAATACTACGATCCCGCGATTATTTATACCGCAATTTTCTCTCTACCAAATATGAGATAATCTCTTTTTAAATTTAATTTCGAGATGAATTATTCGCTATTCCTTATACCAAACGAGCCCTAAAAATTTAAAGTAAAACGATTCGTAAATGAAAAATGAAAAGTCTCCGAAAGTTAAACAAGCTAAAGAAAAGATATGCGATATGGACTATCAAACTCAAACTGATGAAGATAATGAATGCATTTAAGGTGACAAAAATCCAAACATTTGTAACATATCTTGTGATGGGTCTGGCCTAAAACCCCCACCACTTTGGTAAGTGATCACAGTCCAATTATGCCTTATAAAAAGGACTAAGCAATCGTTGCAAATATAATCTAATTTACAAGTCCGGAGTCGAATTCCACAGAGAACTAAGGATTAGCTTCAACTGTTCAATATTACCAAGAACACAAGCTTGAACAATTTCTAATTTATAAAGATTATAATGTTTATTTTTATCTAATTAACTAACAAATACTAAAAATCAGTAAAACTATCAATTAACAAGGATAAGGATTGGAGACGAGATTAAGGAGGTCTAGGGATCCTACCCTTACTTTTTGTCAATCGACTTCCTCTGCTGGCTCGTACCAAGATCAACGGTGGACAAAGGTGGCCAAAGTTTGGTTGCTCAGTGGACCGCGTCCGCGACTGAACCCGTTCGCTTAGAGGTCGCTCCTCGGTTAGAAACTCCGATCCCCACAACCCGTTCAACTCGTGAACCTTCTCGTGGTAGCAGCGAAGAGGCCCCGTCAAAGAGGCGGAGGATAGTGCTGGATGGGGTATCTTTGCCAGAAATGCTATTGAAAGGCAACCTCGTCTTGGCGGTGCCTGAAACCGGTGGTGGTGTCGACCCTGGTGTAGAGGAGATGCCCGTTGCGGATGTGGAAGAGGCTGTAGCGGCAGGGGCATAGAGTTCTGAGGCTACCGCGACTATTCCGAGCGGCCCCTCGACATCTCGGCCGACCTGTACCCCATCTTCGGCTAATGAGAGGTTGAAGGGCGTGGTGGTGGAGGATTATGGATTTGATTTTGACATCGATCCTGAAGACATGAGGATATTCGAAGAAGGCTTTACCACTGTCGATCTGAGGGCGGAGGGCCATTCCCGTGTGCTCGAAATCCCGTCGGATTTTAACCTGTTGGAGGACACGGTGGATTTAGTGCCTCAGTTTGACCTTTTATGCTCTTCTAGCGAAAGAAGATCTCTTCGGAGATCAATGATTCTGGTCCGTCATGCAGCGTGGTTGGGATGGCCTTGAGGGTGAGTTTCCTTTTGCTATTTTCTTTGTTTTGTGCCCTTTGCTTTCATTGCTTCTTTTTTTTTAGACTTACATGCTGGAGATCGAGAGTGCTCGTAGGACTGAGACATGGGTCGTAGTCTTTCTGAAAATAGCTGAGAAGTATCGGCGGTATCACAACAGGTGTCGTGAGATGCACGAGCAGCTTAGGGTAGGCACTGTATTCAATTTGTCAGGGAGGAGTTGGATAAAAGGGACGAGGATTCGATGCGACCTATCCACAGATGTAGCGAGCTCAAGGAGTTACTTAGTGCCAAAGATGAGTAACTCGAGGTGGGCAAAGGGGTTGTAGCAGAATGTGAGGACCTTCAGGTGAAGGTGCTGTCTTTGCGAGCCAAACTCGAGCAGAATGCCACTAGGGTCACCCGCCTAAGTCTAGAGTGGACGGAGAAGGTGGATGAGCAAGAAACTAAGGTGGCCGAGATGGAGAGTTCGAGAAAGCTTGCATGGCGACTTTGTCAAGGGCGGCAGCGCTGGAAGACACTATCTGCATCCTCAAGTCTGATCAGGAAGTTGAGAGGGCTGCGGCCACACTGAGAGAAGCACGGCTCGAGGAGCGGATCGATGAACTTGATCGGGATGCTTTGAGCTACGACTCTCGAGGCCGAGAAGGTGCAGTTGTTGGCTCAGGCTCGCCTCAAGAATCTGCCCCTGCTGCTGTCCCCTGCCATTTGTACGAGCTATGGGTCCATGATGGGCCCCGACGAGATATTTATATGGATTTGTGGACTGCGGGGAAAATTCCCGAGGACACTTTTGAAGATGCTCGGGTCAAGGCACGTGAGGCTCGTCTTGCATGCGGTTATGGACCTACGACATCGGAGGCCGATAGGGGTACTGAGATTGAAGATGGGCTTCTTTCCGATGATGACAATACCAGAGAAGACGGTGGTAGAGATGAGGCCAAGTGAAAATTTTATAGCTTTATGTACTTAATTTTTTTTGGTTGTTCTTTTGCTGTTGACGGGTGCCTCCCCCCCCCCCCCTTTTGGCCCTTTGTAAGATATATTTTCTTTGAATGAAATGGTCGGTTTGTCCTCGTTCATATGTTTTTGTCTTTTCCTTCTCTTTTCCCTTTTGAACTTCTTGGATTTTCTCACAATAAGTCCCAGACTTCTGGTAGTTGATCCGAGTGGGATCAAACTACACTCACTAATTTGAATTCGACTATTAACCCGAGCGGGGTTGAACCTCGTCTTGCAGATTTTGAGAAGCTAGTTTTGACTTGTTAATTCGAGCGAGATCGAATTTCACTTTTGAGTGGCGATGGCCTGGGGCCGCATGGATTTGAATTCGAGTGAGGTAAAATTGTGACCCGTTATGAGTTCGAGCGAGATCAAACTTTATCTTTACTTGATGAAGGCCGATGGCTGTGAAGGTGTAAATTCGAGCGAGGTCAAAATTGTAACCCATTATGAGTTCGAGAAAGGTCAAACTTTAACTTTACTTGGCAAAGGCCGATGGTCGTAAGGGTGTAAATTCGAGCGAGATCAAAATTATAACCCGTTGTGAGTTCGAGCGAGGTCGAACTTTAACTTTACTTGGTGAAGGCCGATGGCCGTAAGGGTGTAAATTCGAGCGAGGTCAAAATATAACCCGTTGTGAGTTCGAGCGAGGTCGATTGTTTAACTTTACTTGGCGAAGGGCGATGGCTGTAAGGGTGTAAGTTTGAGTGAGGTCAAAATTGTAACCCGTTATGAGTTCGAGCGAGGTCAAATTTTGAATTTACTTGGCGATGTGTGGGATCGGTGGAATGGTGAGATTTTTCTGTTGCATTGCTTTTATTGGAGAATATTACTCGTTGTTGCATCATTTATTTGTACGTCGGGACGAGTTCCAGTTTATTTGATTTTGCTTTTATTGGAGATTATTGTGTGTCAGGGTGAGTGCCGGTTTATTTAATTTTGCTTTTATTAGAGAGTATTATGCATCGGGGTAAGTCCCAGTCTATCTAGTCACCTCATTGACGGGATGGGCGATGAATTTCGTTGTGTGTACTTCTGGGCACCCTGGGACTTGACCAATTCGAACGAAGTTCGAGCGTGATTTGTAATATCTAGACAGCTGAACCGGTATAGGATAGCCATGGCGAACATAAGTGCAGGATTTTTGTGATGTTCTGGCTGTGTTAGGGAGATTGTATATTCCATGGGCTCGCCGCCCAGTCCCAGGTTGTGGAGGTTATTTCTTAATAATGTTGTCTTCTTTTGAGTCGCCTGTCTGTTATTTCCAATATGGCACAGAGTGGAGGGTTATGCTCATCTGTTGTCTGCGGGTCGATATGGTGCAGAACATTTTCCTGGTGTGTTACTTTGGTGGCATTTGTTCTTTGTTCACGCACCTGGGAGAGTGCTAATGTTCCTGTCCCAATCCATAAAGAAGGAAAACTAACAAGTTAAAGCTAAACGAATTCGTCCTTTACCTTGACCTGATTGGCTCGCGAGGGGGGGTCATGGAACGACTCATTTAGTCTCGTACTCGAATGATGGTTCCAGATTTGGTGGCCCCGTGCTTAGCTCCATTGTTAGTCGAGTTTTGACTTCTTACGGTCCGATTACTTACTTCGTCCATTGGAATCTCGAACTCGAGTCTCGATCCGATCCCGTCCGGGGTGCACAAAAATAAAAGAAACATAAGTTATATTCCGTACATACAAGTAGGACAAGCTTGTTATTTCAAAGAATCATACAATGGACTATCGTCCTTTCCTAAGAGGGGGTGGGGGTGGGGTAATGAGTATGTATGAAGTATAGATCGGAATCTAGCGTTAATATGGCAGATAGGATTGCAGATGTGCTCAATGCGTAGTGGCTATAATTCCACTTCGACGTCTCATACTCATGACATGCTTAACCTACCGCTTTAGCAAGACGTGGATTTTGTACAAATATCAGACTTTGATTTCATGCAAAAGATCTAACCCTAGCTGGTTCGATTATTTCAAAAGCTTGCCTATGAAGTTCTCAAGTTGGTATTTGTAAATGAAATGGCGAGGTACGATAACTGGGGAGTGAAACTCTAGCTGAATTTAGATCTAGATGAAAATAAAATTTTAGCTAGAAAATCCCCACAGACGGCGCCAAATTGTTTGACCAAAAAGTGTTAGGCTTTTTGTTAAACTAATTAAGTGTTGTTATAATGGGAAAATTTGAGGTAAATCCTAACCAAAGATAATTCGCCTAGATTTGAGACAAGGTATAAAAATGAGTAAGCATAGTTGAACATGAAATTTAACCACAACCACAGCTGACTCCCATAATATAACAAGAAGATGAGGATTTACATAATATCGAATAATAAAGAAGAATACATGGATAAAAATGGTCACCGATATTTAATAAAGTTGATCATCATTCATGTGATAGGATGAGACTATCGATATGCATTGAGGATACGTGCTTATTTGTTTCTTTCTTCTTCGTGAGGAAAGATGAGGATCCCTCTTCTTCCCCGAAACCCTATCCGTGTCTGTGTATTTGTTTCAGGCCCCCCTTTTCTTCTTCTTCTTCTTCTCACTTAGTTTATATACTAGATCTTCTCCTTTATGCAACGGTCATTAACCATAGTGCTTAAGTCATTTGACCATATTACAGGTTGACCCCTTGAAATGCCGCAATATTCAATTCACCGCTCAAGCATTCAGAATACATGACATCGGTCTTGGCCGATGTGCGTGTCGTTATAGTGTTGTATGGATACGGCTGTCCCAAGTAACTTTTCGCCGCCCTTTTCCACGACGATTCTTGTTTGGTCAAATTTCGACCCATACAATTTGGTTGGATAGAAGTTATCCCAGGATTAATTAACCCGGAATTAGTTATTTCACCTTTCCACGAGGATAAAAAAAATATTACGATCCCGTGATTATTTATACCGCAATTCTCTCTCTACCAAATATGAGATAATCTCTTTTTAAATTTAATTCCGAAATTAATTATTCGTTATCCCTTATATCAAACGAGCCCTAAAAATTTAAAGTAAAATGATTCGTAAATGAAAAAATGAAAAGTCTCTGAAAGTTAAACAAGCTAAACAAAACATATGCGATAAGGACTATCAAACTCAAACTGATGAAGATAATGAATATTCATTCGGAGTCGAATTCCACAGAGGCCACGATGGGTCTGGCCTCGAACCCCTACCACTTTGGTGAATGATCACGTCCTATTATGCCTTATAAAATGGACTAAGTGGTTGTTGTAAATATAATCTGATTTACAAGTTCGGAGTCGAATTCCACAGAGAACTAAGGATTAGCTTCAACTATTCAATATCATCAAGAAGATAAGCTTGAACAATTTCTAATTTATAAATGTTATAATATTTATTTTTATCTAATTAACTAACAAATACTAGAAATCAGTAAAACTATCAATTAAAAAGGATAAGGATTGGAGACGAGATTAAGGAGTTCTAGAGTTATGATTTTCCCTATTGTCGGAATCCTTCCCACTGCGTTTTCTATAAATTTGCTTAAGTATTCTATACCGATCATGAGCACTTTGACTGTCGTAACTCTCTTCCGAGTAACTACCACAACTTACTAAACATAATCTCCCGAATTACACTAGTTGACATTAAGTACGGCTCACTCGGATCGCACTCAAGGTTTCGTTATCCCTAATCCCACATTTAAACCCTCTGTATTGATCCCTCATTACGCTAGGAGTGATGTTGTTCAAAAACTACCTAAAATGCACTCTCTCGAGTAATATACATTAAATAGCACAGTCGATTGAGAGCTCTTCAACTAACCATTATAATAACGTAGCTGAACAAATAGAAAAAATACTACAACCAATCTATATTAACGTAACAGAAAAATCATCCTCCAATAGGTTCCATCAAAACCCTAGATAACAAATTAGCTATTCATAATAGTATGCATAACTACAATACTAGAATTCATAACCAATAAGGGAAATAGGAAGAAGGAAGTGAAAAGCTCGTAGAAGAATTCTCCGCCTTGATCCTAGTGTGTTCTTGCCTCCTTAGGTCGAATCCCCTGTCTCCTTAGCCTCCTTAGGTCTAAATTATGTTAAAAGTATGTGCAAGGTGCTCAAAATACTAACTTTTTATGTATATATACGAAGTAGGATCGGGCCCAAACAATTATACATTTTCCTACGCGAAAAAGGATACTTTTCCAGGTCAAGATGTCCGCAGCCGCGGATCAACCACGGATTGGCCGCAGATTTTGACCAGTATTCTGTCCGCGGCCGCGGATTCGACCGCGAACCTGACCATGTACCATTTGGAATTTGGAAAAATGAAAAACAAAAAAATTATATCTCTTTGAATTATCTTTCCAACCATACATTGCGGACCCCAAATGGAGTTCTGAGCGAAAAGTTATGCGCGTTTTACTAGACAATGCGTAATATACCTACTCGATTCTTCGTTCGTTCTTAACTATCATCCGTTGATCCCCGAACACGATCCCGAATCAATTCCTTGGGCTTTTACTCAGACTTCAACACTCCAAATCACTTGAATTCATTCCATAACATCTACATAGCTCGGAATCACTCCTACAATGCCTAATATACGCAATTAGTGCAAAACACTAGCGATTAAAGCTCAAACTCAATTAAAGTGCAGTAAATTAGAGTGTAATAAGTGACTAAAATACGTAATTATATTCTATCATCAACACCCCACACCTAAACTATTGCTCATCCTCAAGCAATCAAACTACTACTTTATGTAGATACGACCTCTTTAAACAATTCTCCTAACTCATCACACCAAGAATACTTAGAATAGACTAAGCATAAAAGCGTAACATCTTCACCTCAAGATTTGAATCACAAGTACCACACATTATTCACAACTCACCCACGTACTCTAATATAGATGTCACTGGCATTACCTCTCCTTCATGAATCAAGTGCCCTCACACAACGAAAGATAGTAGTTCCATACAATAAAATTTAAGAACATTTAGCGTCTCAAGATATAAATTATTCTCTCACTCTCATAAATAACATTCATATGCCACAAATGCACCATAGGCTTGTCCGTAGTGTATTACTCTACTAATCGAGCTCATTCAATCTAGGATCAAGTAGGACTTTATTTGGTCGTAATGTAGGCTGCGGGATGGGCAGGATATATTTAGATATAAGAGTGACTACACCTCCCTAAGTACTTTAATACATATACTTTAACATTCAAACCTCATACTTATGTCAATCAAACTCCACCTTCACGTCAATGTATTAATCCCCATACTTCTTAAAGTACAATTACATCAAGAGTCACCATTTATCAAGGAATATTTTTCACAACAATCCAAATATTTTTTTTCAATTCAAGTGGCTCTTACTTTTTTAAAATAGTGCACCTTTCTCCTTATCTCATTAGTTCCACTCAAAAGCTAAACCAACCACTCCACACTTTAAGTTTTACAAAATTCATAACAATTCATGTTCGCATGAGAGGTGAAAATATTCAAATAGATGGTTAATTCAAACAAAGGGGTCAGACTTGTAATGTGGTTGCCAAAGAAACATGATTAGAGGCTCAAAGGGGTTAAATATGATACATTACAATTAGACGAGTAAAATATATATATATGGCTCAACAAAGAAACGCCTATATCACTTCTAAGACTGAACAAAACTACTATTTCACTTTGCAAATACACATGGCAAGTTCTAGACATCAAATGCAATGCATAGAATAACACAAAATCTTACACACACATGGCATACAATTCACTCAGGATTGATTTTTGTCACGATACTCCAGTCACAACAATTAAGCAAATTTAAGATCATACGATTTAAGGTACTTATAGAAGGGTAAAAAAAATGAGCCTAAGCGTCAGAACCAAAGTACTCGCTATTCTCAAAGTATTACAAAGCTCAGAGGTATTGTTGCAATTCAATTCATCTCACACTAGCTCCTACTTTAAAAAAAATAAATCTAACTACGCCCAGTTCAAACAAAACCTTTGAAAAAGAACCGCGACACAAAGAAAAATCAAAGGAGAATTACTATACTACCTACAAAGAAAATATTATTTTTCCTTTAGACTTAAATTCCTCAAGAAAATTGTCTAGGATATCCATCATTGGAAAAAGTCCAATCTTTTTATTTTTTTTAAACAAAAGCATTATTTAATTAAACTAACACGGCTAGAATATCATAGAAAGTCACACAAACAATCTCCTCACCCCACACTTAAAATTGTGCATTGTCCCTAATGCACACCATACTAATGAAAGGGTAAAAGAAACTCCCTGGTAGGCCAAAGGTCAAAGCACTAGCAGCTCATGGGGTACTCAGACTTCTCCCAGGCTTGGTCCTTCGTGTGGGTACCTCACACTTGGTTCCAACCATCTGGTTTGTTGTTGTATCCATCCAATAGCTTTGCTTTCCAAATTCCTAGAAAATAAAAAAGTGACACTAGAAAAATAATACAATACTAAAAAAATTAATAATAATAAAAATAAAAATAAAAGAAAATAGTAAATCTGGGTTGCCTCCCAACAAATACTTGATTTAACATCATGGCACGACGCGAATCACTTTATGTCTCCACTTTAAACTTATAAATTAGAACCCAGGTTTTGATTCTGCTTTGTGATCATGCTCTTGGGGTAGTAGAACGAATCTAACTGGCCCAATAAAACAATGTGATGTTCTGCACTTCTTGGCCTTTGGATGAGATGTGTATTCCCGACTTTTTGGCACGAAGAATTCTAGAATGTACGCATCTTGTTCCTTACTTCTTGACTCCTCAAATGGCTCGGACGACTCTATTTTCATATCATCATCTAAACACAATGTGGAAAAATGCTTGGAGTATGGACCAATGCGCTCAACTACATAAATATTGGGATTGTCAATATCCTCAACACTAATGACACTAGAGTCAACTAAATATGTATCCTCAATATCCTTGGTTGACTCTAGTATCTCTCTACGGCATCAGCATCCTCAAAATCTAGTTCGATTGATTGTTGGTGTTCTACTCTAGCCTTCTCCTCTAGCTCCTCCCCATATTTTTGTAAATCTTCAATTATAATGGCAATTTCTGCAGCCAATTCATGCTTATATTGGCTACTATCTACAATGTCAACTTGTTGCGCTTTACAAGGTTCCGTTAATTTATTCGCTTGAGCCTCCAAGTGGTGAATAGTTGCCTCTTACCTTTGTACTGTCGTGGTTTCTCATCATATTATTCCACATGGCACTTTAACATATCCATGGTCAGCTTTAACATATCTTCGATCTTCTTCAGGTCAGCTTCCTAGGGTTCTTTTATCCTATTAACTTCAATAGAAAGAGTAGAACCATTATAGTAAGGGGTTGGGGAAGGATAAGACATATAATCACAACCATGAAAGTAACCATCTTGACCACCATACATATCACACACATTCCACACATAAGATTGAGTTGGTGCACATAACTTGCTCTCAGGAATATTTTGACAATTTTACAATGGGTGGTTTCCTCCACAATATGCATAAGGAGGATGAAAAGTAGAATTACCAATACCAAAATTCTCATAATTTCAAGATGCCATATCTCTCAAGTCAAAATAAAAAAAATTATCAAATACAAGAAAACAAAAATAAAAGTTCAAACTCGCAACCTAGAAATATGTACACCCATAGATATACCGTTAGTTTCCCAGCAACGGCACCAAAATTTGATCACGCCCAACTATGCCTTATAAAAAGGACTAAACGGACATTGCAAATATAATCTGGTTTACAAGTCCGGAGTCGAATCCCACAGAGAACTAAGTCTTAGCTACAACTGTTCAATATCACCAAGAAGACAAGCTTGAATAATTCCTAACTTATAAAGATTAAAATATTTATTTTTATTTAATTAACTAACAAATATTAAAAATCAGTAAAGCTATCAATTAATAAGGTTAAGAATTGGAGACAAGATTAAGGAGGTCTAGAGTTATGATTTCCCCTATTATCGGAATCCTTCCCTCTACGTTTTCTACAAATTTGCCTAAGTATTCATTATCGATCATGAGCGCTCTGACTATCGTAACTCTCTCTTGAGTAATTACCATAATTTACTAGGCATATTCTTCCGAATTATGCTAGATGGCATTAAGTACGGCTCACTCGGATCGCACCCAAGTTTTTCTAATCCCTAATCCCACCTTTAAACCCTCCGTATTGATCCCTCATATACGTTATGAGTGATGTTGTTCAATAATTACTTAAATATGCACTCTCTCCCGAGCAATACACACTAAATAAGCACAGTCGATTGAGAGCTCTTCAACCAACCACAATAATAATATAATTGAACAAATAGAGAAAATATTATGGCAAGTCTATATTAATGTAACAAGAAAATCATCCTTCAATAGGTTCCATCAAAACCATAGATAACAAATTAGTTATTCATAATAGTATGTGTCACACCTCCTTTCGACGCTACCGCACCCCGCGAAGGGCGTAGTGGAAGGAGTTTTTTCCAATTAAAGGACAATCGAAGCAGGATTTATTATTAAGATTCAGAGTCGCCACTTGAGAGATTTATGGTGTCCCAAGTCACCGGTTGAATCCCGAATC